>WHPZ01564555.1:0-24860 GCA_016617965.1 Macrosiphum rosae
GATTACTACAGCGCAGTAAAACTGGGCGCTAGCGATACTTTTAATTCTCGCGGCGTGTTGTACAACAACAAACTCAATGATGGTAAAGACAATGCAGCGGGGTTCAGTAAAATTGGGCAGCGCTATATTAAACTGAAAGGCGAGGTGGGTGGCGCTACGCTCAATGCGCAGTGGGGCTGGCAAACACTGCGCGATTATGGCGTGATTTCCCGTTCCACCCGTCTTTCTCCCAGCAGCTATTTGGGATGGTCAGGCGGAGCGACGCGTGCCGGGTTGTCTTTCCGTGGGGCTTATATCGAGCGTTCCATGGCGCGCAACTCCCCCGAAAGTCTACGCCTGCAAACCAACGATGGCCGTGTTATCGGCCATCTCGCCACTGCCGAGCTACGCTATAAGAATGACCTGTTCAATGGTCAATTGGCGTACGGTGAATCTCAGGACTACTTGCGCCGCCAAATCTTACGGCTGGCGTTCAGCCCCGATGAGAAACTCACACTGGGCAGCCAGATTTACACCACCCAAGCGCTGGACGGCTATCAGGCGATGGCGCTGAGTAAACGTCATTTCGATCGTAATGCCAACCACTATGCTTTCGATGCTAAATGGCAGGAGCCACACTGGAACCTCAAGTTGGGTATCGCCCATACTCGGGCACCAAAAGGGGAAGGAGCGTTGGGGTTTTATCCGCGTCATATGACGAAAGACTCACGCGGCACCTTCACCTCTATGGCCAATGTGGAAGCGTATATGGCTGATGGTGAAACCATGCTGGGGATGGAGGCCGAATACCGCATGACGCCTGAATTCACCGCCGGGCTGCTCGGTACCTATGATCAATTCGACTATCAAGGGGCTAGGGTACGCCTCGGTGAGATTAACGCTTTTGGCCGCTGGACGCCTTCACATCACAAGTTGAAAAATCTGACGGTGCTCGCCATCGTTGGCCCAGGTTGGTCCTATAAGCACCAGAATAATACCCCCGTAATAGCCGATGGACGCTATCAGACGTCTCATTCTCTGGCGGCAGAATTTATTGCCGAGTACCGCTTCAAACTATTTTAACCTACCTAACTTAGCGCGGTATCACTTTTCGCTACTGCGCCCCTTCAATGAAAATGTGCTGGACATCCATACAGCCTCCCCTTAACGTGACAGGCAATGGGCGTGTGAAACGCCGTAGCGGCAAGGTTTAACAGGAGGCAGGGTGGATAGCAGTCTGGTTTATGGGATCGGTGGGGGGGGGATCGGCCTGCTACTCGGGTGGCTGATCGCCAGCTTACTGGCGCAGCAGACCAACGCGCGGTATGAGACCGAACTGCGTTTGCTGGAGCAAGCGTTGCAACAGGTGCAGCATGCGGCAGCGGCTCGAGAGGAAACGTTACGACACCATGAGCAACAAATGCGCCAGAACGAGTTGGAACTGCGCAATTTACACAGCCAACTGGCAACTGGGCAGGAAAAGCTGCAACAGCTCAATCACTGGCGCAACGAGTGTGAGTTGCTCAATCAGGAACTGCGCGCCCAGCGTGACGTCAACAGCGCGCAGGAAGCCGAACTACGTGAAGTCACCATCCGGCTGGAGGAGACCCGCATGGCCGCAGAAGAGAAGCAGCGCCTGCTGATCAACAGCGAACAGCGTCTCACTACCCAATTCGAAAACCTGGCAAACCGTATTTTCGAACATAGTGGCCGCAAGGTGGATGAACAAAACCAGCAAAGCCTGGATCGCCTGCTGTTGCCGTTACGTGAACAACTGGACGGTTTTCGCCGACAGGTGCAAGACAGCTTTGGACAGGAAGCACGCGAGCGCCATACGTTGACGCATGAAATACGCAATTTGCAGCAGTTGAATGCCCAGATGGCGCGTGAAGCCATCAACCTCACCAAGGCGCTAAAAGGGGGCAACAAAACCCAGGGCAACTGGGGCGAGGTGGTGCTGAGCCGGGTGCTGGAAGCCTCCGGCCTGCGCGAGGGGCATGAGTATGAAACCCAGGTCAACGTGCGGGTGGATCACCATAGTCGCATGCAACCGGATGTGATCGTCCGTCTGCCGCAAGGCAAGGATGTGGTGATCGACGCCAAGGTGTCCTTGATTGCCTATGAGCGTTATTTTAACGGTGAAGACGAGGCACAGCGCGAGGCGGCGCTAAACGAGCATATTGCCTCATTGCGCGGCCATATCCGGCTGCTGGGTCACAAGGATTATCAGCAGTTGCCCGGTTTGCGCTCGCTGGATTACGTGCTGATGTTCATCCCCATCGAACCGGCCTTTCTACTGGCGATTGACCGTGAGCCGGAGATGATCAGCGAGGCGCTTAAGCACAACATCATGTTGGTCAGCCCGACTACGCTGCTGGTGGCGCTACGCACCATCACTAACCTGTGGCGCTACGAGCACCAAAGCCAGAACGCTCAACACATCGCAGACCGGGCAGCAAAGCTATATGACAAAATGCGGCTGTTCGTCGACGACATGTCCGCACTGGGGCAAAGCTTGGACAAAGCACAGGGCAGTTATCGCCAGGCCATGAACAAACTGAGTACTGGCCGTGGTAATCTTATTGGCCAGACCGAGGGTTTCCGCACGCTGGGAGTCGAAGTGAAGCGGCCAATCAATCCGTTATTGGCTCAGCAGGCCAGCGCACAACAGCACGAAGCCGAGGCGTCGGTGGGCAACGAACCGGCCAGTGTGCTACCGCAGGCAGAAGAAGACCCTCCCGCAGGGAAAGCAAACGCCGTTTCGCCCCCTTGAACACCGCAGCAAGGTGGGGTATTACGTGGGGTTCTGGTACACTCAGCAGCACCAAATTGACTGAATAGCAGGCAGAATATGGCAGAACAACCGCAGAAAACGACCGATTTTGGTTTTCGTACCGTTGCTAGAGACGAAAAACAGGCCATGGTGGCGGATGTTTTTCATTCGGTAGCGGCAAAGTATGACGTCATGAACGATCTGATGTCATTCGGCATCCACCGTATCTGGAAACGTTTCACCATTGACTGTAGCAGCGTGCGCCGTGGGCAGCGGGTCTTGGATCTAGCTGGCGGTACGGGTGACTTAGCGGCCAAATTCTCCGGCATGGTTGGCGAGCAGGGGCTGGTGGTGCTAGCGGATATCAACGATTCGATGCTCAAGGTGGGTCGCGACAAGCTACGCGATCGCGGCATCGTCGGCAATATCAGCTATGTGCAGGCCAATGCGGAAGCATTACCGTTCCCTGATAACTATTTTGATTGCATCACTATCGCTTTCGGCCTGCGCAACGTCACAGAAAAAGACAAAGCGCTGCGTTCGATGTTCCGCGTACTGAAACCGGGTGGCCGTCTGCTGGTACTGGAATTCTCCAAGCCTCGGCTGGCACCGTTGAACAAAGCCTACGATGCCTATTCTTTCCATGTGCTGCCAAAAATCGGCGCACTGGTGGTGAAGGATCCAGACAGCTACCGTTATCTGGCCGAATCAATCCGCATGCACCCCGACCAGGAAACCCTAAAGGATATGATGGTCAATGCTGGTTTCGATAACGTCACCTATTTCAACCTGACCGGCGGCATTGTAGCCTTGCACCGTGGCTTCAAATTCTGAGATGAATATGCCGATGCTGTTTACCCCCCTGTTGACTGGCGCGTTGGAAACCTCGCTCAACAGCTTACTCTTTCACGATCGCAGCATGAAATCCGCCCGGCAGCGTTTGGCGGGCAAGGTGCTGGGCATTGAGCTGAAGGAACTGGCCTCTCCGCTGGTGCTAGTGTTTAGCGAGCAGCGGGTGGATGTGCTGGGGCAATATGAAGATAACGCGGATTGTACGGTACGTAGCCGTATCCCGGCGCTACTGAAGTTGCGCGATCGCCAGCAACTGCCAGTGTTGATGCGTTGCGGCGAACTGATGGCGGAAGGCGACATTCAGGTGGTGCAACAGTGGGTCGCGCTGCTCGATCTGGCTGAGTGGGATCCTGCCGAATGGCTGGCACCCTACATCGGCGATATTGCCGCTCAGGGCATCACCCAGGCGTTGGGCAAAGGAGCCCGCTTGTTGAAAGCCGGTTTACAGCGCTGGCAACATGAAATGGCGGAGACGCTAACGGAAGAGTGGCGTGTGGCACCGGGATCGCGGGAAGTGGCCTGGTTCAACGAGGATGTTGACGCCGTCACCCACAGCACACAAGCGCTGATCGCCCGCATGAACCAGTTGGAGGGCAAGCGATGACCCCTGGTGAACTGTGCCGCCTGTATTTGATCGTCAGCGTTTTTCTTAGTTATGGCCTGGATGAATTAATCCCTAAAATGCGCCTGACGCCGCTCTTGCGTTTTGGCCGTCGGTTGCTGTTCTGGATGCCGAATCGGCATCAGGACAAACCGCTGGGCGAGCGTTTGCGGCTGGCGCTGCAAGATCTGGGGCCGGTGTGGATCAAGTTCGGCCAGATGATGTCGACCCGCCGTGACTTGTTTCCACCGCACATCGCCGATCAACTGACGCTGCTACAGGATCGGGTGTCCCCCTTTGATGGCGCGCTGGCACGCAAGTCTATCGAACAGGCGATGGGGAGGCCGCTGGAGGCCTGGTTTGACGAGTTTGACCCACAAGCGCTGGCATCCGCCTCCATTGCACAAGTACATAGCGCCCGGATGAAAACCACCGGACAGGAAGTGGTGCTAAAGGTGATACGGCCAGATATCGGGCCGATCATCAAGGCTGACGTTCGCCTGATGTATCGCTTGGCCGGTTGGGTGCCAATGTTGATGCCAGATGGCCGCCGTCTGCGCCCGCGTGAAGTGGTTCGCGAGTACGAGAAGACCTTGCTGGATGAATTGAACCTGCTGCGCGAAGCGGCCAACGCCATTCAGTTACGCCGCAATTTTGAAGGTAGCTCGATGCTGTATGTGCCTGAAGTCTACGCCGATTACTGCCGTGAAAACGTGCTGGTGATGGAACGGATCTACGGTATTCCGGTTTCGGACATTAACGCACTGGAACAGCAAGGCACCAACATGAAGCTGTTGGCAGAACGCGGTGTTCAGGTGTTCTTTACTCAGGTATTCCGCGACAGCTTCTTCCATGCAGATATGCATCCCGGTAATATTTTTGTCAGCTACCAGCACCCGGAAGATCCCTGCTATATCGGTATTGACTGCGGTATCGTCGGTTCGCTGAACAAAGACGACAAACGCTATCTGGCGGAAAATTTCATCGCCTTTTTCAATCGCGATTACCGTAAGGTGGCAGAGTTGCACGTTGACTCAGGTTGGGTACCGCGCGACACCAACGTGGAAGATTTTGAATTCGCCATTCGCACGGTGTGTGAACCGATCTTCGAAAAACCGTTGGCGGAGATCTCATTTGGCAACGTGCTGTTAAACCTGTTCAATACGGCACGCCGCTTCAATATGGAAGTGCAACCGCAACTGGTGTTATTGCAGAAGACCTTGCTGTATGTTGAAGGTCTGGGCAGACAGCTCTACCCACAATTGGACTTATGGACCACCGCCAAACCCTTTCTTGAGAGCTGGCTACGCGATCAGGTCGGCATACCAGCAGCGATACGTGCACTGAAAGAAAAAGCACCGTTCTGGGCAGAGAAGTTGCCCGAATTACCTGAACTGTTTTACCACAGCTTGCAGCAGCATAAGTTGCTGCTGCAAAGCGTGGATAAGCTGACTGAGCAGATGCAGGCGCAGCGGGTTCGTCAGGGGCAATCGCGTTATTTGCTCGGCGTTGGCGCTACACTGTTAGTAAGCGGTACACTGCTGCTGTTAGGACAGGTCGCACTTTTCCCCGTCTGGACAATGGCTGCTGGCGTTATCTGCTGGGTGATTGGCTGGCAGCGAACTCCCTGAATGGGTTCGATACCCTGGTCAATCCTGTAGACTTTAAAGCCCTTTTAAAAGTAGAGGTAACTGGAATGGGCAGTATTAGTATTACGCAATTGTTGGTTGTCGCAGTGATCGTTGTGCTGCTGTTTGGCACCAAAAAGCTCCGCACATTGGGTTCTGATCTCGGTGCCTCCATCAAAGACTTCAAAAAAGCGATCGGCGACGAAACGCCACCGCCAACCCAAACGGCTGAGAAAAGCAGCCTGGATGACGCTCACTTCACGGCCAAACCGATTACCGATAAGCCGCCGGAAGTAAAAACAGAAGATCCGCAGAAAAAAGAGCAGGTATAAGCCGTGTTTGACATTGGGTTTAGTGAACTGCTGCTGGTACTGGTTATCGGTCTGGTCGTTCTTGGGCCGGAGCGGTTGCCAGTAGCGGTCAGAACAGTTTCGAGCTGGGTTCGTGCGTTACTTTCGCTGGCAGCCTCGGTGCAGCATGAGCTTGCTCAAGAACTGAAGTTGCAAGAACTACAAGACAGCCTGAAAAAGGCCGAACAGGCTGGCCTACAGCACCTGACGCCAGAGCTGAAGGCGTCGATGGAGGAGCTAAAAGAGGCGACAGAGTCATTGAAACGCACTTACCAAGGCGAACGAGCCACCCCCCTTCATAACCCGCAAGTCACTGACCCAGCAGCCAGTCACGCTGGCGTGACACCGACTGTGGTGGAGCCTCAGCCTGCGACAAGCTCGGTGGCCACACCGTCAATCACCACGGCTTCTGAACCTGTTGCGGAGAAAACCTCATCATCTCACCAACCTAGTGGCGATCGTTAAAACATGGCTGTTGAAGATACCCAACCCCTTATTAGTCACCTGATAGAATTGCGTAAGCGGTTGTTAAACTCGATTATCAGCGTGTTGGTGATCTTTTTGGTGCTGGTCTATTTCGCCAACGACATTTACCAATGGGTCGCTGCACCGTTGATTAAACAACTACCTGTCGGGGCTAGCATGATCGCCACCGATGTGTCGTCACCGTTCTTTACTCCCATCAAGCTGACCCTGGTCGTCTCGGTGTTTGTTTCAGCACCGATGATCCTGTATCAAGTCTGGGCTTTTATCGCACCGGCGCTGTACCAACATGAACGTCGGTTAATGGTGCCGCTGCTGGTTTCCAGCAGCTTGCTGTTTTATCTCGGCGTGGCCTTCGCTTACTTTATCGTGTTTCCGCTTGCCTTTAGCTTCTTTGCCAAGACTGCGCCAGTCGGGGTGATGATCGCCACCGACATCAATAACTACCTCGATTTCGTCATGGCGCTGTTTATGGCGTTTGGCGTAGCCTTCGAGGTGCCCGTTGCCATTATCCTGCTTTGCTGGAGCGGTGTAACCTCGCCGGAAGATCTGAAGAAGAAACGACCTTATGTGTTGGTCGGGGCGTTTGTGGTGGGGATGTTACTAACGCCGCCTGACGTGTTTTCACAGACTTTACTGGCAATACCGATGTACCTGCTGTATGAGGTAGGGATATTCTTCGCCCGTTTCTATACGGGCAAACGCAATGCGCCGCCGGAAGGAGAAAACTAAGGCGAAGAACCCCCGGTATCTTGAGGCTGTTTTGTTTCTAATCTGCGGCAACAGACCCAGTCTTCTGCGCCGAAAAACCAATGACAACACCCGCCAGCTATCCTGGTTGGTTTGAGTTAGGAGAAAACTATGAGCCACGCATTTCAGGGTTCCTTCCCAGGCCGCCGCATGCGCCGTCATGACTTCAGCCGCCGCCTGGCTGCTGAGAATCAATTGACGGTCAACGACCTGATTTATCCCGTGTTTGTCATGGAAGGCAACAACCGTCAAGAACAGGTCGCAACGATGTCCGATGTCTCACGCATGACTATCGACTTGCTGATCAAGGAAGCGGAAACCATCGCCATGCTTGGTGTGCCGGTGATATCCCTATTTCCGGTCATCGAGCCGGGCTTGAAATCGCTGCACGCAGAAGAATCCTATAATCCAGATGGCCTGGTGCAACGCGCGGTACGCGCGCTGAAAGACGCAGTGCCAGAACTGGGCATCCTGACCGATGTGGCGATCCCTATACCACCCATGGGCAGGACGGGGTAATCGATGAACAAGGCTATGTGATCAACGATATCACCAAAGACATTCTGGTTCGTCAGGCACTGTCTCATGCCGAGGCAGGAGCGGAAATCGTGGCACCGAGCGATATGATGGATGGCCGTATCGGGGCAATCCGCTATTGTCTGGAGCAGCAGGGCCAGGTGAACACCCAAATTATGGCCTACTCCGCCAAGTACGCTTCCTACTACTACAGCCCGTTCCGTGACGCGCTGGGATCCAGCAACAACCTACAGGGCGGCTGCAAGAAGAGCTATCAGATGAACCCCGCCAATAGCGACGAAGCACTGCAAGAGATTGCGCAGGATCTGCAAGAAGGCGCGGATATGGTGATGGTAAAACCGGGTATGCCCTATCTGGACGTGGTGTATCGGGTGAAAAGCACCTTCGGCGTACCCACCTTTGCTTATCAGGTGTCTGGTGAATACGCCATGCATATGGCAGCGATTCAGAACGGCTTGCTACCAGAGCAACCTACGGTGATGGAGTCGCTGATAGGCTTCAAGCGCGCGGGGGCTGACGGTGTGGTGACCTACTTCGCCAAGCGTGTGGCTCAATGGCTACATGACGGGGCAATGCAGCGCTAGACTGTGTCCTGTCATTGAGCATGGTGACGTTGCCAACCCGAAGGACGGGGCCAATAGCTGGCACAGCCTCATGCGCATCATAAACCAAATTGCCGCTTGCATTACACCTTCTGGAATTATCGATTGTCCAAACTTTGGCTGACCTGCTTGTGGAGCAGGTTCAGTAACAACATCGAACGCGTTTCACCGTCTGGCTCGGTGTAGATGGCGCACAACCCTTCGAACACCCCGTTAACGATCAACACGGTATCCCCCGGTTGCGGGGTTTGTGGATCAACGCAGGTCTCGCCGACATGTATTTGCAGCTCTTCGATCACCCTATAGGGTATAGTGGCCGGCAGCGCACCAAAGCGCACAAAGTGACTGACACCCCGAGTAGCGCTGAGGGTAGTGGTATGGTCGAACAGTACAAAAAGATAGTTGGGGAACAGGGGTTCGCTGACCGCGATGCGTTTGCCCCGCACGATTTTTTCCAGCGTGATGATTGGGGTGAAACAATTGACTGCCTGCCACTTCAGGTGTTTCTGTGCCCGTGATAACTGGCCGCGTTTGCAATAAAGTAAATACCAGGATTCCATAATTACCATGCCCTTTTACCAGCCATTAAGCATATCAAAAACTATTTTGGATACATAGAGCCTATCCCATTTGGACCAGGACAGCGTGCAACAACCGCAACGTACAAGGAGTCCGTGAGGCGGGTGAGCACTGCCCAGGGCCAAAATGGCAAATTAAGTAGCCTGATGAGATAGGTGCATAGTGTGATACCGGTTTCAGCGCGTGACATCCGCTATCTCCAGCTATCATTGGCTATTGATCATTTTTGGGTTGAGAGGATGGATTGCAATGCATCAGGAGGGGCTTTACGAGGAAACAGAAAACAGTGGGTTGATCTAACTTACGCTCTGGGCAATCAGTTTTTTGTAGCTTTGTCTGGGCTTTGACAGAGAAACAGAGAAAATGTGGGGTGAGAAGGTGGTCGGCGAGAGAGGATTCGAACCTCCGACCCACTGGTCCCAAACCAGTTGCGCTACCAAGCTGCGCTACTCGCCGATGCTTTGTTGCAGATAGTCACAGCTACAACACTTATATTTGTGTGGTGCGAAGAGAGGGACTTGAACCCTCACGTCCGTAAGAACACTAACACCTGAAGCTAGCGCGTCTACCAATTCCGCCACCTTCGCACAGTCACAAAACAGCTTACACATTTTTTCTGAATGTTGGGGTGGCTAATGGGACTCGAACCCACGACAACTGGAATCACAATCCAGGGCTCTACCAACTGAGCTATAGCCACCATAACGTCTTAACTTGATGCGATAATACCACCACCGCAGATCCTGCGCAGAAACTTAATGGCGCGCCCGACAGGATTTGAACCTGAGACCTCTGCCTCCGGAGGGCAGCGCTCTATCCAACTGAGCTACGGGCGCGTAGCGCCGTTGCGGGATGGTATACTACGGATTTACACTAATTCTGTCTAGTGCTTTTCGCAGAAATGTTTGCGTTTGATTACGCTTTGCTCACTCTCGTGCAGGAAAGCGTAATCCACTGCCTCTTTTACGGCTTATTGCCGCGTTCCCGCCTATTTTTAAGCCGGATGATGTTTCTTGTGCATACCCAACACAAAGTAACACAGGCTAACACCCGCCAAGAAAATGGCCCCCACCAGCAGAGAAACGCGTGTATCCGGGTTGATCCCCATACCAACCAGCACGCACAGGAGAAAAGCGATGGTCAAATAATTCACATAAGGGAACAGGATAGACTTGAAGCTGTGGGTTTTGATCGCTTCCTTATCATAGGCGCGGCGGAAGTATAGCTGGCTGATCAGCACCACAAACCACGGCACCATACCAGGCAACACACTGGCACTATAGACGTAAACGAACACCTGCTGCGGATTAGGAATGATGTAGTTCAGCACAGACCCCACCAACAAGCAGACAATGGTGACGGCAATACAGTTCACTGGCACACCGCTGGCGGAAAGCCGGGTCAGCGCAGCCGGCAGTTGGCGGTTTTTGGCCAACGCGTACAACATGCGGCCACCGCTATACATGCCGCTGTTACAGCCGGAGAGCGCAGCAGTCAGCACCACAAAGTTAATAATACTGGCGGCAGCCACGATGCCAATCTTGGCAAAGGTCAGCACGAACGGGCTACTAGCGGTGCCAATGCCGTTCCACGGGAAAAGGGTGACGATGACGAAAATGGCACCGACATAGAAAATTAGGATACGCCACAGGATATTATTGATTGCGCGCTTCAGCGTGACCTGCGGTTTTTTGGCCTCGCCAGCGGTGATGCCTACCAGTTCAACCCCTTGATAAGACGCGACCACGATACAAAGCGCGAACAGGAACCCTTTCCAGCCCCCAGCAAAGAAGCCGCCGTGATCCGTCAGGTTGGCGAAGCCAATCGGCGCACCGCCGTTGCCGAAGCCAAAAAAAATCACCCCCAGCCCCACCAGGATCATCACGATTATGGTGGAGACCTTAATCATGGCGAACCAAAACTCCAGCTCACCGTACAGCCGTACCGCCACCAGGTTGGCCAACGCCACCATCGCCACGGCAGTCAGCGCTGGTACCCACTTAGGGATCTCTGGGAACCAAAACTGCACATAAACCCCGATGGCAGTGATCTCCGAAATACCGACGGCTATCCACATAAACCAGTAGCCCCAGGCAGTCAGGTAGCCGAAGTAAGGGTTCATATATTTATGTGCATAAACGGCGAATGAACCCGCCACCGGCTCTAGGAATAACATCTCGCCCATTGAACGCATAATGAAGAAGACGAACAGCCCGGCGATGATATAAGCCAGCAGTACT
Source organism: Macrosiphum rosae (assembly GCA_016617965.1). Taxonomy (NCBI): domain Eukaryota; kingdom Metazoa; phylum Arthropoda; class Insecta; order Hemiptera; family Aphididae; genus Macrosiphum; species Macrosiphum rosae. The sequence goes on from WHPZ01564555.1 coordinate 11,375, forward strand.
GATGGCCCCGCCCATTTCAACGTGCTGGCAGAACCCATAAACAGGCCAACCCCGATGGTCCCCCCCAACGCGATCAGCTCGATATGCCGGGCTTCAAGCCCCCGGTGTAGTCCTTGCGGTTTTTCTTTGTACGCCATAAATCCTCAATAATTTTCGGGTGGTGTTTGCTTGCCGGCAGCGACCGATGATGATGGTTTTAGTCGACCAGGGCAATGTAACGGCGAGCAAACGTCGTTCAGCGCTATCGCGCATCAGGTGCCAGTGGGCAGGGATAATTTCCAGGCTGTATCGTTTCGCATTTCACCGCTATAAGCAAACCGCAATTTAAAACTTTATGGAATAAATGAAGGTAACTTTAGGGCTGAGAGTTATATTTGTTGGCCCAATCGTCGCTTACAATTTACCACTGTAATAGTAGCCGACAAATTTCAGCAGCTTCAGTTGGCGGCGAATACGGCTAGGTTGGCTGAGCAGCCGGTAAAGCCACTCAAGACCCAAATTCTGCCAAACCTTGGGCGCAGGGCGCACGCTTTACATGGCCGGTAAACACGTCATAGGTGCCGCCTACGCCCATGTACAACGCGCGTGGATGCACTTTGCCACAGTCGTGCATCAGCATCTTCTGCTTCGGTGATCCCATCGCCACGGTGACGATGGCCGCCCCACTGGCATGGACACGTTCAAACAGCGTCTCGCGCTGTTCTGGCTTAAAGTAGCCATCCTGGCTACCCACCAGGTTAACGTTCCACTGGCTGCGCAGCTTCTGCTCGGTTTCTGCCAGTACGTTCGGTTTGCCGCCGATCAAGAACACCGGTGTGCCCTCGCGGCCAGCACGCTGCATCAGCACCTCCCACAGATCGGCACCCGCCAGACGCGACACTTCAGCACCCGGATATTTGCGGCGCATTGAGCGTACCAGGCTGATGCCATCGGCATACTTGTATTCCGCGTCAGCCAGCAGTGCACACAGCGCTGGACTTTTCTCCGCTTTCAGTATCTTTTCGGCATTCATTGCCACCAGCGCGCCCTGCTTTACCCGGCCACCGTCAAACAGAAAGTCGATGCATTGCGCCATATCATGGAATCCCCATAGTTGGAAACCCCGCAGTTCATACTTCGGAATCGGTATCTTTTCTTCCATCGTTAATTACCCTTACAACAAGCCGTTGGTACGCAGAGAGGGCTGTATACCCTAAATAATTCGAGTTGCAGGAAGGCACGCAGCAGCTCCCCGGGTGCTAACACCCGTCAGTGACTGGGATAAGCGAGGAGAGCTAACGCACAGGCAACTTGGAGTATGGCGGGTATATACGTCTATGCAACGCCCGTGACCTGATCAACCCGGCAGTGTCAAAAAGCCAGTAAAGCAACTTCGCCAGCACCAGACTGGTGCCAAAAATGATACCGAAGAACACCACGCGTGAAACGAACGAATCAACCCCTTCACGAGCTAATACGATCATGTTGAACACCGCACCGAAGCAGAAGCCATGCAGAATGGCCGCCTTGTAGCGGTTTGGCTCAGTTTTACCCCTCTCGTACAACCAGTCGAACCATTTGATGATCATGCCGACCAGCACCGCACCCAGCGGAATAAACAGCGCTCCCCCCATCACCACCAGCGAACCGATCAGCGTTGGGGAGATAGCCAGGCCCGAATGGTTGTCCAGTACTTCCCAGGTAAAGTAGTTGGCGGAATTTAGCACCACATCCGGGCGGCTCGGCCACAGCCAGGACGGGATAAAGACGTAGAAGTCACGCACGATCGGCGCTAACCCTTGGAAATCTATCTTGTCGTAATTTTGCAGCAGCAGCGCCAAATTTTCCCACGGCGAGAAGGTGTCGCGCGTCAAGTACAGGAAGGTGTAAAACACCTCAGTACCACTGACATCCAGGCTGTAGCGTTTCAACGCCAGCCAGAACATGCCGACAATGCCGAACACCCCCGCTACCGTCAGCATCCACAGCGTGATCCAACCGCGCACAATGCCGATAAACAGGAACAACGCGAAGGCGATGATAATATTGGCACGGGTGCCACCGACGATCACGTAAGTCAGGGTACCAAACGCCACTGTCGCCACTAAAAAGAAGCACCAGGTGCGCCGATCCTGCCGCAAGAAATACACCACCAGCATCGCCGGGATAAAGAAATAAAAGAAGCGTTTAAGCGCAACCCCGGATACGTTGCTGGAGAAAATCTGGCTGTAAGAATTAAGCTTGAACAACAGCAGACCATTCTGCATAAAGAAAATACCCACAGTGCCGACCGCCACCAGTGCCAGCAGGATCCAGGTCAGGTGGGTTTCCACCCGGTTCATGGTAAATAGCGCTGTGCGCCGCCGGGGCCGGTGCTGACGAAGCCGGGTTTTATAGCTGACGTAATAAATGGCATAGAATGCCGTAGCAGACAACATGGCATACAGCAGAAACGTGACCGGCACCGCCTCGACATCGAACTGGAATACCAACAAGCAGGTCAGTGGAAAACCGAAGTAAAACGTCAGTAAATACAACAGAGAGAAGAACAGGTTAAAGTTAAAACGAATACGCCGGAACTCCTGGTAGGTCAAGGTGAGGATAAACAGCACGCTGACCAGATAGACCACCAGCAGGCCACCAAACTGCGCCAGCGTCATGAGGTTCCCCTCGTTGCCAATGCCAATGCCTGTTGCCAACCGTTGAGGTAATTGGGATCAAAGAAGGCGATGGTCTGTTTATCCACCGAGGCCAATTGACGCTGCGCCTCACGCACTACCGCTGGATCTAGAGGATCGCCGTAGAACAGCACCTGCAGATGTTGCTCCGCCAGATCCTGCCAGAACGGGTTCTGCCGACTGAGCACAAAAGGCACGCCAAACTGAATCAACAAGCACAGGGTGCCAATGCCCTGCTGGCGGTTGAAAATGAAGTAGCCAAGATCACATTCGCGCAGAATATTCAGGTAATCCTCAAATGCCACCTGCTGCGTCAGCAATTGCAGGTTCTTTTCGCTGAACCGTTGCAGCCCGGCAACACGCACTTGCTCAAGGTAGGCATCATTGTTGGTTGGGTAGCCCATCGGCAGGATCACCCGGACATCGGCACCAAACTGCTGATGGATCGCCTCCAGTGCGTCGATATGCCGGTTGCTGCGATCGCCAGAGTTACCGACCAGAATAGTCATCGGCCCGGCCTGGCTCTTTTCCCCATTGATGCCAGCCAGCGCCGGAACCCCGCGTGTCGGGAAATACAGTAGCGAAGCCGGCACGCGAGGATGGCGTTGCCGGTAATAGAGCATGTCGCCACGGGTGGCAAAGATGTTGGCTTTGCGCCATGCGGCGCAGCCGATAGAACAAGCGGAATTTCCAGTGGGTGGCGTCCTCGTACAGATCGGCCCCCCAAACATGCCAACTGACTTGGCGAGCCTTGATTTTACCGCTCAGCAGCGCCAACCACAGCCGCGCATTGAACTGACCGTGCCAGAAGAAGCGCGCGTAACGATCGGCCTGGGCGTGGGCGATCACCGCCTGAGCCAGGCTTTTTTTATCCGCAAAAGCGGCAATACTTAACGTGGGGAACTCACCCAGTGCGGTCACGTCTTTTGCCGCCACCATAAAATGGCGCGTCTGTTCCGCAGGCAGCCATGGCACCAGCACGTCGTTAAAGAAACGCAGCACTGTTTGATTATGATGTGGGATATCAGATCCCAATACGTGGATCAGTGTGGTCATACTCGCCTACGATAAATAAGAAATAAGCAGCTACAGAGTGTGAAATACACAATGTAGGTTACCATATAGGCTTGAGCCGCCCCCAACGCCCCGTGCAGCGGTATCAGCCAGTGTGAGAACACCATCAGCAGCAGAAATTGGCTGACTTCCGTCAGGAGATAAAAACGCAGTGACACTTTGGCGATAACCAAATAGCCGAACACATAGGCCCCGACTTTCAGCACGTCGCCGACCAGTTGCCAGGCAAACAGATCGCGCATCGCGACAAACCTGTCCGAAAACAGCAACCAGATGGCAAAATCGCGCAGTAGCCATACGGTGAAACTCGCCGCCGCTACCGCTGGCAGCACAAACCTCAGTGAGCGTACAATCTCTTGGCAGAGTGCGCTTTTATCCGTCAGTCGTGAGAGTGTTGGCAGCAAATACACGGTGAATGAGGCGGTGATAAATTGCAGATAAGCATCAGAGATGCTGCTGACGCCCTGCCAGATCCCCACTTCATCCCAGCTATAATGCGCCGCCAGCAGCTTTCGCATCATCACATAGGCCACGGGCAGCGTCACCGAGGTGATCAACGCCATAAGGGTGTACTTGCTGAGATTGCCAGCCACCGCTTTATCCCACGACAGCGCTAAATAGTGCCATGGTAAGGAGTGACGCCGCCACAGTACCAGCCCAGCTGGCAACACAGCCAGCGCAGGCACCAGCGCCAACCCAGTCAGCGCGCCCTCATAACCGCCCAGCTTAAAGCACCAGCAGTAAACCACCACACCTATCAGGCTACCGCCGATCACTGCGAGCGCGTTGCCCACCGCATCGCGATAGCCCTTCAGCACAGACATAAACAGGTTGGCGTAGGCGATACTCATCTGAATAAACGCTACGGCGCGCACCACGCCGACATAGTCGGTATGGCCGAACAGCCCGATGCTGATGGGTTTAGCGGCGTACAGGAATACCAGCGCCAACAAGGTCGAGAAACCCAGTACCATACTCGACGCGGTGCCAACAGCCAAACGCAACCGCAGCGGATCTTGATGGTACTTCGCCACATATTTGGTGATGCCGTTAAAAATCCCGGCACCGGACAGTACGCCCAGTACGGTAATCAACTGACGGAAGTTGCCTGCTTGCCCTACACCGCCAGGGCCAAATGCCACCGCCAGTAGTTTCACCACCAGTAGCCCCACGCCGATTTTGATCAATGTGGAGCCAGCCGTCCAAACTGATGCTTTTGCCCACGACATATCAGGCGAAGAAGCCCAGAACGCTATTGATCACCCTGTATTGATCGGCATCGGACAGCGTGTAGAACAGCGGCAACCGCACCAGACGTGCGCTTTCCTGGCTGGTGTAGCGGTCTTCACCAGCGAAACGACCAAACTGCTCACCGGCAGGGCAGGTATGCAACGGGATGTAATGGAATACCGACATGATCCCGGCTGCTTTCAGGGAGTCGATAAAGGCCGTGCGGTCTTCGATATCACGTAGCTTGATATAAAACATATGCGCATTGTGCACGCAAGCTGCCGGGATGCTCGGCAGTGCAATGCGGCCAGCTTTGACCAGTGGCAGCAAGCTGTCATAGTATTGCTTCCATAACGACAAACGGCGTTGATTGATACGGTCGGCGGCTTCCAGTTGGCCCCACAGATAAGCTGCTTGCAGATCCGACATGAGATAGCTGGAACCGATATCACGCCAGGTGTATTTATCCACCTGACCACGGAAGAACTGACTGCGGTTGGTGCCCTTCTCACGGATAACTTCTGCCCGGTCAACCAGCGTCGGATCATTCACCAAAATTGCGCCACCTTCACCCCCAGCGGTGTAGTTTTTGGTTTCATGGAAGCTAAAACAACCAATATGGCCGATAGCGCCAAGCGCCTGGCCTTTGTAGGTAGACATCATGCCCTGCGCGGCGTCTTCCACCACTAACAAGTTATATTGCTGCGCCAACGCCATGATGCTGTCCATCTCGCAGGCAACACCGGCGTAATGCACTGGAACGATGACGCGAGTGCGCTCGGTGATCGCCGCTTCAATTTTGCTTTCATCGATATTCATGGTGTCTGGGCGCACATCGACAAACACCACGGTAGCACCGCGTAGCACAAAGGCGTTGGCAGTAGAGACAAAGTTAAAACTCGGCATGATCACTTCATCACCCGGCTTAATATCCAACAGCATGGCTGCCATCTCCAGCGATGCGGTGCAAGACGGTGTTAGCAGCACCTTCGGGCTAGTGAAACGCTGCTCCATCCACTGCTGACAGCGGTGAGTAAAGCCACCATCGCCGCACAATTTGCCGCTGCTGATGGCAGCCTGCATATAATCAATTTCAGTGCCAACAACAGGTGGGGCATTAAATGGGATCATGTCTACCTCTATAAAACCAATACGCGGTGCTTTCAATAACGGCATCATGTCGCTGATAGAGCCGTAATGCAGCGATATTACTGACCTGGGTGGTCACCCGCAGGCGTTGCACACCCTGTCGCACGCATTGTGTGATGGCCGCAGTCATTAACCTTGAGCCAATCCCCTTGCCTGTTCCCCCCGGATATGCCGCCAACAGGCCGATGCGCGCTTCTTGAGCCGCGATATCCCGCAAACTGACAAAGCCAACTGGTTGTCCCTGATCGTCGAGCGCCAACAGGCACTGGTGGTCAAACCGTCCCAGCACGGCTTTTTCGATCCAGACCGCATAAAAACGCGCGCAGTCAGCGCTGTCGTACCACGGGGCACGGAATCTGCTGGTGGCGAATACCTTTGCTGCCGCTACCCGCAACTGAGGAATATCTTTGGGCGTTGCCATACGCACCCCAGGCAACGGCGCGGTCTGTGTTGCAGTAGGTTCAGCAGCAATGTTCAGTGCCAGCTCAACCTCCCCTTCAACCAACCGGAATCCCAATGCTGACAGTGCATCGACCAGTTCCAGGCGATGAGCAGGAACCTTGGCTTGCACACGTTCGAATGCATTCAAATCGGCCTCAGTGAGCCGCTCGGCCGTTTCGTTGAAGTGTAATTTGGCGCTGTTAAGCCGGAAGAATTCGCTCTCCCAACTCAGTGACTCAATATTGGCGTGGACGTGCATGCAATAAATCCAGTAAGTAATTGCCGTAACTGGTTTTGACCAGCGCCTGAGCCGCACACTGCACAGCATCATCGTCCAACCAGCCATTACGCCAAGCGATCTCCTCCAGACAGGCAATTTTGAACCGTTGACGCTTTTCTACCGTTTGTACAAAGCTGCTGGCTTCCAACAGGCTATCGTGAGTGCCGGTATCCAGCCAGGCAAACCCACGCCCAAGTAGCTCGACGCTCAGTTCACCGCGCTCCAGATACATCTGGTTAATACTGGTGATTTCCAATTCACCACGGGGTGAAGGTTTGATCTGCCTGGCGAACTCCACCACCTGAGCATCGTAAAAATACAGGCCGGTCACCGCCCAGTTTGACTTCGGATTGACGGGCTTTTCCTCAATCGACAAGGCGCGATAATTATCATCAAACGCTAACACGCCGAATCGCTCAGGATCCATCACCTGATAGCCGAATAGGGTTGCGCCAGCAGTGCGTGCCGCGACGCTTCTTAACTTGGGGCTGAACCCTTGACCAAAGTAAATATTGTCGCCCAGTACCAGGCAACTGGGTTCTCCGGCCAGGAAGGTTTCGCCAATCAGAAACGCTTGAGCCAATCCATCGGGGCTGGGTTGTTTGGCATAGTCAAGATGAATGCCAAACTCTTCACCACTACCCAGTAAACGCTTGAAGGAAGGCAGATCTTCTGGGGTGGAAATAATCAGAATATCCCTGATCCCGGCCAGCATCAGCACAGACAGCGGATAATAAATCATCGGCTTATCGTAAATCGGCAGCAGTTGTTTTGATACGCCACGGGTAATAGGATGCAAGCGAGTACCCGATCCGCCAGCCAGAATAATACCTTTCATACTCACTCCAAAACCCACTGTGCTCACTTGACGGTAGCGCAGCCTTAGATTTATTTAGTCGGATAGGCCCAAGCGTTCACCGCTATAAGAACCGTCCTGGACGCGACGCCACCAGCTCTCATGGTGCAGATACCAGGAAACTGTTTTGCGGATACCGCTTTCAAAGGTTTCCTGCGGTCGCCACCCCAGCTCGCGCTCGATCTTCCCGGCGTCAATAGCGTAATGCATATCGTGGCCAGGGCGATCCTTGACGTAAGTAATCAGGTCGCGATAGTTTGCTACGCCCTGGGGTTTGTTCGGTGCCAGCTCTTCCAACAGATCGCAAATGCTGTACACCACTTCACTATTCTTGCGCTGGTTATGGCCCCCGATATTGTAGGTCTCCCCCACCACGCCGCTGGTAACCACTTGGTACAACGCGCGCGCATGATCTTCCACATACAGCCAGTCACGCACCTGTGCGCCATCGCCGTACACCGGCAGTGACTTGCCAGCCACTGCATTCAGGATCACCAACGGGATCAGCTTTTCAGGGAAGTGATAAGGGCCATAGTTATTGGAGCAATTGGTGACGAGGGTCGGCAAGCCATAGGTACGAAGCCAAGCACGCACCAGATGGTCGCTAGAGGCTTTGGAGGCCGAATACGGGCTGCTTGGCGAGTAAGGCGTGGTTTCGGTAAACAGCCCGTCTGTGCCGAGCAGATCGCCATACACTTCATCGGTAGAAATATGGTGGAAGCGGAATCCCTGCTTCTTCTTTGCACTCAGTGGCTGCCAATAATGGCGTGCCGCTTCCAGCAGGGTATAAGTGCCGAGCACATTGGTTTCAATAAACGCCGCAGGGCCATCAATGGAACGATCAACATGGCTTTCCGCCGCCAGGTGCATCACCTTGTCTGGCTGATACTCAGCAAACACCCGATCCAGCGCCATGCGATCACAAATATCCACCTGCTCAAAAGCATAGCGCGCGTTATCAGCCACTAGCGCTAGCGACTCAAGGTTGCCAGCATAGGTAAGCTTATCAACCACTACCACGCTATCGGTGGTTGCATTGATAATATGCCTTACCACTGCTGAGCCGATAAACCCCGCTCCGCCAGTAATCAGGATACGTTTCAACGCTACACTCCTTTAGTATCAACAACCCAGGTTTGTTTTATCTCTTCTGGTTTAATGGCCTTGAATTGCTGGTGATCGACCAGCATCACCAGCACATCCGCCTGCAGCAGTACGCCAGCCATGTCTTTCAGAGTGACATCGCCCGCCAACGATTTCGGCAGTTGCTCAATATGGGGTTCCACCACCAGGGTCGCCCCCACATGCCAGTCGGCGATCATATGTGCCACTTCCACTGCTGGGCTTTCTCGTAGATCGTCGATGTTCGGCTTGAAAGCCAAGCCAAAACAGGCGATTTTCACCTCAGAAGCACGCTTGACAGTGGCTGCCAAACAATCCGCCACCGCCGCCTTCACGCGATCAACCACCCAACGCGGTTTACCGTCATTCACCAGGCGGGCAGTACGGATCAGGCGAGCCTGCTGCGGAGCCTGCGCTACGATAAACCACGGGTCGACGGCAATACAGTGACCACCCACGCCAGGGCCTGGTTGTAGGATATTTACCCGTGGGTGGCGGTTCGCTAATGCGATCAATTCCCATACGTTGATGCCCTGATCAGCACAAATCAATGATAATTCGTTGGCAAAAGCGATATTCACATCACGGAAACTATTTTCTGTCAGTTTACACATCTCTGCGGTACGCGAATTAGTGAGCACGCACTCACCTTCGAGGAAAATGTTGTACAGTGCGCTGGCGCGTTCGGCACATTTTGGCGTCATACCGCCAATGACACGGTCATTTTGAATCAGCTCAACCATCACTTGCCCAGGCAGTACACGCTCTGGACAGTAGGCAATGTTCACATCAGCCGCTTCACCGACCTGCTGCGGGAAGCTGAGATCACACCGTGCTTGCGCCAGCCACTGCGCCATCTGTTCAGTAGCGCCCACCGGTGAGGTAGATTCGAGGATCACCAGATCGCCTTGCTTTAGCTCCGGTGCCAGCGATTTCGCCGCCGCCTCAACATAGGACAGATCCGGCTGATGATCGTCTTTAAACGGCGTTGGCACCGCGATCAAAAACGCGTCGGCCGCCAGCGGTTTGGTCACCGCCTGTAGGAAGCCTGCGTTAACTGCATCCTTAACCACGTTATCCAGATCCGGCTCTACGATATGGATCGCGCCACGGTTAATGGTGTCCACTGCATGCTGGTTGACATCTACGCCCACCACTTTCTTCCTGCGGGAAGCAAACGCTGCCGCCGTTGGCAGACCGATATAACCCAGGCCGACAACCAAAATAGTGTTAAAAATCATAGTATTACCTGATGATTCTTTAGCGTTGCGAGGATGCGTTGACAAGCATGCCCATCTCCATAGGGGTTATGCGCCCGGCACATGGCGAGATATTCGTTCTTATCCGTCAATAGCCGGGTTACCGCATCGACAATTTTTGCTACATCAGTACCTACCAGGTGCACCGTACCCGCATCTACCGCTTCCGGGCGCTCGGTGGTGTCGCGCATCACCAACACCGGCTTGCCTAACGATGGCGCCTCTTCCTGAATGCCGCCTGAATCGGTCAGGATCATATAGGCGTTGGTCATCAGATAGACAAACGGCAAGTAATCCTGCGGATCGATCAATATGATGTTGTCGATGCCTTTCAGGATGCGGTTGACCGGCTCGCTGACGTTCGGGTTAAGGTGCACCGGGTACACCACCTGCACACCCGGATGATGACGGGCGATCTCCGCCAGTGCACTGCAAATGCGCTCAAACCCGCTGCCAAAGCTTTCGCGCCGGTGCCCAGTCACCAGGATCAGCTTTTTGCTGGCGTCCAGAAACGGATAACGCTGCGCCAAACTGGCACGCAATTCGGTATCGCCCAACACCCGGTCGCGTACCCAAAACAGCGCGTCGATCACCGTATTGCCAGTAACGAAGATATGATCGTCCGGCAGTAGCTCCCGCAGCAGGTTCTGGCGTGAGTTTTCCTTCGGCGCAAAATGATACATCGCCAAGTGGCCAGTCAGCTTGCGATTGGCTTCCTCCGGCCACGGTGAGTAGAGATCACCCGTGCGCAAACCCGCTTCCACATGCCCAACCGGGATACGCTGATAGAATGCGGCCATACTGGTCGCCAGCGTGGTGGTGGTATCACCATGCACCAACACCACATCCGGCTTGAATGCTTCAAGTACACTTTTCAAACCTTCCAGAATACGGCAGGTGATTTCACTCAGCCCCTGTCCAGGCTTCATGATGTTCAAATCGTAATCCGGTGTTATGTCAAATAGCCGCAATACTTGATCCAGCATCTCCCGATGCTGAGCTGTCACGCAGACTTTTGATTCAAAGGCTTCATCCTGAGCCAAGGCATGTACCAGTGGTGCCATTTTAATGGCTTCTGGCCTGGTGCCGAAAACAGTCAACACTTTCACGGTGGATCTCTTTTGGTCGGTTAACCGCAGGTGTACCTGCGAATTGGACGTTTACGCGCCGATCAGCGAATTATAATATTACTTTTTATTCGCAGGGCCGACGCGCCAAAGTAATGCCGGCGCCAACCAAAGCGCCCATTGCGCCCCAAAGAATCAGCCAAAATACCCGCCGTGGACTATCACGTTTCACCGGTTCTTCTGGCGTGCGTAAATAACGGTAAGTCTGAAACTTTTCGTCCAACGCGGGGCCGACGCTCAGTGTTGTCAGCATAGCGCGGTTCTGGTCGTAATCCAGATCGTGGGCTGGGCCGGTGGCTTGCAAACTTTCCAAACGCGCCTGTAACATTGGCTTACCCAAAAGGAACAAATCGGAATCTGGCAACTGTTCAGCGGGTGTGTCAGTCGTCTGCGGGCGTTTGATGCCCTGTGTTTCGGCAATTCTCAGCGCCTGCTGGAGGGTGTTCAGCTCGCGTTTGTAGACTGCTTCCGCCACGGTTTCTTGACGTTTGACCTGCGCCTTTATTGAGGTGACACGTGCAGCCCAAGTGCCTTGGATCTCTTTATTCAGATGAGAAGCCGCGCGCTGGCTGGCGAAAGCCACATATTGGCGCAGCAGGTGGTTAGCATCCGCCGCCGTTTCCGCTGTCAGCTTCACGCTGTCGTTTGGCGTCTTTTTGTCGTCACGCGGCGTGAACTTGATGTTGTTGATCAACTCGTCGAGCGTAGCCGCATCGGCACGAGTCACCCCTTCCTGGCGTTGTTTGTAATAATCGCTTTGCAACCAGAAATCACGGCGCGTATCGTAGGACGCCAATTGCATAATGAATTCATTATAAGCTTCTTCAGCAATGCCCAATGGTTCGTTGGCGGAGGCTGGCAACGCGCGTAAACTCAAATTACGCAGGAACTGCTGCTGTGAATAATAGCCCCTTAGCGCATTCACTGTTGGCAGATCAGTGATGGCGACTGCACTCCATTCCTGTTTAACCAGATAAGACACTATCAGCGCAACCGCTGCAAACAATGCCGCAATACCGATAATCCATGGTTTACCGCATCACAAAGTACGATACAGGCCACGGATATCAAGTTCGTTATCCATCGCCGGGGGGGTCTTGTCAGACGTTTTTTCTGGATTCATCACTGCCCAAAAGCCTCTGGTTAAGATATTTGATTATTATCGAGAATGCCGCAAACGGCGTTTGATAAGCTTAATGTAACGTGCAATGCGCCAGGCACGCTTGATGCAGTAACCGTACAGGAAAAAAGCAAGCAAAAATAATACCAACATAACCCACTCGGGAACAAAACTCAGTCGCTCGCCGATCACGCCGATGGCCGCCAGCAGCACTGCCACCAGAGTAATCAAAACGAAAGCCTGCCGTGGCGTGAAGCCAGCACGCATGATAAGGTGGTGAATATGTTGACGGTCGGGGGAGAAAGGACTAATCCCTTTGCGTAAGCGCCGATACATGATCGCAACCATGTCCATCAGCGGTATAGCGATAATCCATAAAGCGGTAACGGGGGTGATCGAGGGAACATTCCCCTGCGAGCTTTTCACCAGCAGCCAGATGGTGGTGAAACCGATCAGCGTGCTGCCAGCATCCCCCATAAACACCTTGTAGCGGCGACCCAGAATGCCCAAGTTGAGCAAAATATAGGGAACAATGGCGGCGATCATGGCGAAACACCAAAACGCCAGTTCAGCATGGCCGCTCAGATACAGCATAATGCCCAATGCGCGAAACGAGACGCATGATAACCCCCCCAGCAGGCCGTCAATGCCATCAACCATGTTAAAAGCATTGATGGCCGCCCACACTGCAAACAGCGTCACCAGATAACCCAATGGCCCCAACTGCATTTCCCAGTTGCCCAACACATGTCCGAAACTGCGCAGGTAAAGCCCGGCGAAAATCATCATCACAATGCCAACCAGCGCCTGAACCAGCGCCCGGATCTTAACGCTAATATCAAAACGGTCATCCAGAGCGCCAACAAACACTAAAATACCTGCACAAGCAAGATAGAGATTGCCGTGTGCAATCGGTTGTTCAGCGATCAAGAAGGCAAAGCACAAGCCAGCGTAAACGGAGATACCACCAACCAACGGAATCAATCCCTGATGACGTTTGCGGTAGTTGGGTTTATCAACCAGACCAATACGTTTTGCTGCTTTACGAGCAACAAAAAGAAAAGCCAAACCTAGACTGTAATTTAAATTGTGTATCTGCCTGTTTTTGATATGTTCACTCCAGTCACGGAGACAGGTAAATTATGGACGAAAAGAAACTTAAAGCCCTCGA
>WHPZ01564562.1:0-16352 GCA_016617965.1 Macrosiphum rosae
ATGTACAATATATCCATTATATTTAATAATAATATTAATAATAAATAATAAATATAATTTCGAAATATCCGGCTTAACTATCCGTGTATATCTGCATCTGCACTGCGGCCTGGAAGTTGCAGTACCTACCTATCACGCGCACATCATCTCGGAAAATAACAATTCGAACAACACAACATATATCTAGTCAGTTATAAAAGGTAAAAACACAAAACGTCTAGAACAGTTTCAAGCGCTTTAATAAGCAATAATAACACGTGAACGGCCACCTGCACTTGTGCGCTGAGTTGTGCTTCGGCCCTCGGGGGCTTCTAATTTTGTTGTAATACCACTGCCGCCGCCGCCGTCGTTGGCCAATAATACTACATATTTACGCGCATAATTTATTGTACGTGCAATGATTTTGACACCTTAATAATCAACTAAAATTAAAAATTCCTACAACGTCAATGACGACGTCTGGCGGTTAAAAATAAATAAACACAAGCACACTATATTGCGCTTAGTATTATATTATATTGAGTTGAGGATATTTTTTTTTTTTCAAAGTGGCCATCTCGTCAACATTATTAAAGTCTATGCATAAAACGTGTATGCGTCATTATATCGTAATATTTGTGCTGAGAATTGAGATTAAAATATAATATAATAATAAAATGTAACTTCAGCGAATTCACAGCTACACGTCTCCCTGAGGGACAAACGTCTCGCAATATATTGTTATAATCTTCAGTCACTGCAGTTTCGTATGGTATGCGTCGACAATTATACAAGGTGATTCAACGAGAAGCATTCTAAACCCCATATATTCGAATTCTGAATTTTGGAACTTTTAAGTGTACCTGTTTAAGGACTATATTTTCAATTATTAAAAACTTTTATGCCATATAAAGAATGCCCTCTGTGGTGATCCAAACCTCTTTTTTTTCAAATGATAACCTGCAACCTCTTTTACTGCAAATTGTTAAGCCAACTGGTTTTTGAAAATTTTGTTCAATCCATATCACAATGCAAACGAGTATTGTTTATGAGTAAGTTGTTAAAATATATATGACAAGTATAATAATCATTAATGGTTTTACAAAAATATAAAATAAATTACATATTATTGAATCTAGACCGTAGTACCTATTTATTATACTCGGACAATTTTCACAAATTAAAAATAGATTATAATATTTATTATTATTATTTTCAAATCATCGTAGCCCTCATACCTTTCAAATCTATTATCATGGACCTATAATTATCCTTAGTAGGTACATAAAGTTAAATAACTCAAAAACTACTAGTTCAAATTTAGATTTATATCTAAATACAATATAGTATATACCTAAATCAACATTTTCAAAAAAAAATCACCGGATTAACAATATAAAGTGAATTAGATGATTCTCATTATAAAAAATTGGTACTTACATTATAAATTTGGTACTTTAAATTAAATGGTATAAAATAAAGATTTAGGGCGTGAACATGTTTGTCGAATCATCCTGTATATTATATTCATACCAGCTGCTGTAACGTGCAATTTCACAGACATTCAAATTTTTATTTTATTCCTGGGAAGTGGTGGTGGTTTTTTGTTCAGTAGTCATACATTAAAAAATGCCAACTTGTGTTTTTGTTCTAATTTTTCACAGTTGTCGACGAGAATTCAAATATATATAATATATATAATATATTAATATATATATTTGTGTGTATAACTGTGTACATCGATACTGTATAATATGAGCGTAGGATCTATCACAAAACTACTGTAAAAAATATATTAACTGCAGTAGACATTGATCCACTCCTATATTACACACGGGAGGTAAATAGGTAATGATAAAATAATTGAATTGTTAGACCGGATTTCCGGAAATATATCATAGGACATATGTAGTACACAATATAATATGTGGTCTGGGCATTATTATTATAATAACACGTATAAGGTACTTTGTAGTTTGTACCTATATCATATATGGCCGTATGTCTGTATAGTGAGACCCACGCGTCCCCTTCGCACTACAAACGCAGTACACTACACTGGTTAACGTATCTGTTTATCTATAACCAGTAATAAACTAATAACTAATAAGTATTAGCCTTGCACTCTGCAACGTGCATGTGCAACACCGCATCGTATACCTGCAGTGCATTTCGATGACCTACATAACTGCATAATGTTATTATGAATTTATTATAATGCACATGCTTATAACAGTTATAACTCATATACATCGATATATGTAGGTGTCGACTTGCTGCAGTTGCGGTCAATATGTGTGTGCGCATATCGAGTATATACTACGGCCAGTGCGCCAGTTCCCAGGCTCAACAGCGTATCATTTATTATTGGATATTGTTGTAATTTTCCAATTTTTGTACTTATATACATTATAACGACACTATACAATAACAAATTAAGTATCAATTGAAATTTAGTTATCATACATCTTAATTCTTATCTATATCAGAAATTATGTCATTCAAAAGAGTAAAATACTGAAAACACTATGAGGTTAAAAAATAGTAAATGATGAAACAATACATGTTTCCATTAAAAAAAAATAAAACTTAAAACAATAACGATATAAGATTAGAAAAAATATAATTTGTTTTTCAAAAATGTTGTTTTGTTATGACTTCAAATTATGTGGAGAAATAAAAAATTCATACTGTTAATAATTTGTGTAGATAATCATGAGTGATAACTGTTAAAATAATTACTCAGTTTATTGTTAATATTTGTGTTGTAATGGGCTGCCAAGTTCAGTTGGTCTCTACTCTCTGTAATATCATCTTGACCAAAACTTTGTTTTTGTCAAAACGCTCAAACTATAGGTTGTTCGTATAACAACCATTGTACCTATATATATCATAAGATATAAAAATAATAATAATAAGAAAATATATTAGTTAAATGGAATAATTAAAATTGGCATAAATATCCCGTATAAAATATTTGGAATATTTAAAAAAATTATTTTTGACAGAATTAGTCACATAACACGATTATGATTATGAGTATTAGTACCTATGTTTATTGTTTATATTAACATTTTTATTTTTATGAAACTTTTAAATATACTGTATAATAAGCTTGTACTGGTCGAAGTACAATATTATTGTATGTGGCTCGGCGCGGTGCAGTGGCTGAAATCGCTACGTGATTGAGAGTAGGCAACGGCTGCTGTCACTAGTTCTCGGATGGGTGACCACCCGGGTTCGTATTGCGTAAAAACCTTGCACATATACAGTATACACGTGTTCCTAATCGACCGTGCCAACTGTTCCAACCCTACTGTACCAACCCTACCAACCTACAAGCTAATGACCTCAGTCGTCGAATCTTTAAACCTAATAAAAAAAAAAAATATATATATATTTTTTTTTAAATGATCAAAATTAGATTAATCAATATACTTATTCCTAGGCATCGATTATGAATGCGGCCCTAATAGCATGTAAGTAACATGTAAGTATATTTAGTTTTAGGCAGTTTACTAAAATGAGTTTAGGGAGAATATTGGTGTGAAGAACGGTAATTTTAATTATAAGTACAATATGCGTAACTGTATGATGTAAAGTATATACATTGTGAAATGCCCTTCCGTCCGGGATAAATGACAAACTGCTGATGCTTCTAGGCTATATATTATTATTACATAGATGCGCGCGCACTGTGGTTGGATCTGCAGACGTCGGACAGGTAATTAAAACTATCTTTCCTTGTAGCTTTACGAGTCTTTAATGATTATTCTGATTAAAATATGTGTAGTGCATAATATATGCGTTAGTTCTGGACATACAACTTGAAATTCAGTTTACATTAAATCCAAAAAGTTCCAGACGATTTTTAATTTTTGTAAGGGGGTAGATAAATCATTTATAATTTCCACCTCGCTAATGTTCCTTTAGCTTTGGAGCAGATCACTGTCAAGCTATTAAAATAATAAAATGTAATACCCATAAAATATATATTATATTACATATTATAATACAGTCATATATTATATCCATGCGGTACCTATAACGATATCTATCAATATAACATTTATTCTGTTGAAATATATTTCGTTTTTAATAAATAAAAACAAAGTGCATAAGATATTAATTAAGTTGAGTGTTTTAATCACGATAAACCCTATTGATAACACAACAGTGGCGCAACCAAGGTGGATAAAACGCGACGATTTCAGGTCTTCGAGACCCAGGAATCTTCTCAGTCGTTCATTATCCTACTCAAATTATTTATTATAATATACCTATAGTTCAATATTGTCGCAGTTAAAATACAATTTAAAACTACTCCCTTGTTCGTATCTTAATATTGTCCAATAATAGGCGATGTAATAGTGACGAAAAACGTAACGTTTATTTTATTTCGTTGTTTGTAAGGGCATGACATATTATTGTGCAGATAATATATTGAATTATTAGTGGTGATTGACGGTTCTACATTATATAGGTACAAACAATAACTTAATATTACCAGCAAACACGCGCGATTTGAGTTTCTGCAGACATTGAAGATTTTGAAAAAAAAAAAAAATCATGATAATATTGTTGTATAAATGTGTATAACACATCATTTTTCATCATGTCGCAGTCTCTTAGTAAAATCAGACAAGCTATTATTAAATAACTTGATACGTACAGTAGAATAAACATAATAAGTAATTAAAAAAGTCACAATTTTATCACGGTATACTCTAAGTACAAGTCTGTCGTCTGACCTCATTAAATAAAATGCCTATACGGATGTTATTAAATTCTAATTGAAACTCGAAAGTTGAAGGTTACCGCTACAGCTGTTATATTTATAGAAAAATAATTCACATATTTTAAAAGAAGAACATTTAAAAAAAAACCATCAGTAAATGTTTTACATCAATAAACTCTTATTAAAAATAATCATAATAATTCAAAATAAAATAAAAATGTAAAATTCAATTTATAAGCTATACCTAAGTATAGGCGTTATTTTTTGGATGTAATTTTATAAAAGTTTTGAATATTTTAAGAAATATGGCAAGTATGCCATATTTTTTATATATATATATTTTAATGACTATGTAGTGATTGAATTTACTATCAGGCATTTTCAAACTCTGTGGTTGACACTATCGCTTTACAATTCTACAATAAACTCTTAAAATGTATTCATCTTGGCTCCTCTTATATCGTTTTAATGATAGAACTCTGTTACGCCTCCATTGTTATTATTTCTTTTATTTAAATATCGGTGTATTTTAGGTTTTAATAAAACGTCTAGTCATAACGGATATATTACTTACTTTAAATCGAGGTCCCCTTAGACAAATAATGAAATTTATTAAAACAAAAAAATTACACTTTATTACATGCGTGCTCATGCCCCATAATGACTAAAAAGTATAAACATTAATAAATTTCACAATCTTGTTGAATTACTGCCATGTCGTAATATCCACACTGTATAACTGAAGCGTCCGGTAATGCAACAGGTGATATATTATTTTATAGTAAATTCAATAATACGAAAAACATATACCTACTATAATATAATATAATATACCTATCATAGTATCATACGATATTGTCAAATGTCAATTAAATTCAAAAGTTTTCGAATTGTTTGTAATTAAAAAGATTTCTGAAAAAAAATCCAACGATAATATAGTTGTCCTGTTATTCGGCGGCCGTGCATTTGGAATGTCTACATAATAAAATGTTAATTATTTTGTGTTTGGTGCTGTTTCATGTTGTGTTGGTTTGCAACATTTTAGACGTATATTAATTATCACCATCATTATTATATTACATTCAACATTGCACGGTCGCACGAACATAATAATATGACGACGTATAAATTAGAGAATATAAAAAACACAACCTGCAACGCACGCAGGAAGGCGCGATTAGAATTTTTTTTTTATGTTACCTACTCTTTGAAAAACAAAGATCCGCAGCCGGTTCCCGACTAATGATTTTGGAATATTAAATTCTGATCTCGGCATGTGTTGCGCATGTTCCGATCGAGTTTGAAGATGCGTTCGAATGATAAGGAACGTAGATATATAATATATAATTATAGTAAATTTATATAAGCGCGCGTGTGTGTACATAATTTAAGAGCGTGTATCCACATACTATAGGTAAATCAGTAAAAATTGATAAATAAATACAAAATTAACTATAACGGGATGTGTCTGCGTGTCGTCGTAATTCGTAAATCAAACGACATAATATTATATTATAATATACAATATTCATAACTCTCGACTTCACGTATTACTCGACTATTGACATTTTCCCAGATAGTTCGCCGCGCATGAGTCGGAGCGCATATTAGTATATTATTACTATACAATTGAGTAAATGTCATGTGTGTTTATTGTTTAAACCTCGTTTTCGGCGCTCCCATATCGGTACTGGGGAAATCGTGTAGGTAGTTTAACGGTTATAAACCACGATAAAAAAATATCAACATTTATGTACATGCAATACATTTTAGGATGTCGAACGTTCAAAAATATCGTTTTGGACGCGTCGTGAGGCTTTAGGGAACACGTTATCGGCGGGCAGGCATCTACCGTGAGCACGTAAATGAAGCGGGATCCATGTATTGTGTGTATATATATATATATTATATTAAAAGGTAGGAGGAGTTCGGTTGTCGACGTTAAGAGTCGGAGGTGGTATGGTGTTGTATACTATATAGGGTCATTAAAGTCGTAATTCAGTGTGTGCTAGTCCGTGCGTTAAGAGGACGTCGCACCCGCATGTGTTACACACGTACGATATAGCAAATTTTCGTTCACTAGTTTCAATAGGGTGCTGTCATTTTTGATTTTAGAGTGAATTGACCTATAAAAATTTTACGCAACAACATTATATGTGTTCTCTGGTTGGTTTTTTACGATATTTTAATTTTTAAGTGAGTTATGAGCATTTTCAAACATAAAAATTTTACATACCGATAAATCACTTAAAAATTAAAATATCGTAAAAAACCAACGAGAGAACACAGATAATGTTGTTACGTAAAAGTTTGATAATAGGTCAATTCACTCTAAAATCAAAAATGATAGCACCTTATTGAAACAAGCGAACGAAAATTTGCTATGTCATACGTGTTTAAGACGGAGACAACATATGCGGGTGCGACGTCCTCTTAAGTCAATTTCACACTGAGACGATAAAATAATTGTCAACTAAAATATACCGTTGTAACTTCAAACGTATAATGATAATAATATTAGGTATCGTATGGAATTTTCGTTAGAGCGAATATAAATTGGTACGTCTAGACGGCAATTATATTATTATATTATTATATAACTAGGTCTGACGGTCTATATATATTTACAATATGTCAATACACCTAATATTATATTATTATGTTGTGCAGTATAAGGGTATATAGTTGGCATAAATGGTTCACGTGTTGTTTTGTGCGTTGACGGATCTCCGGACGTTAATTGAAAACCACGTCTGTAAGACCTTTGAAGTTTGAAGGTGAACGATGTTATATAATAGGGGTGTATTACTGATTATTTCGTACGTAGTAGAAAACGATATTACACAAGTCTTGTCGTGCTCAGTGGCCATGCCATATTAGTTATCGCTAGGATGATTTCAGTAACTATTTTTAAATTTGAACGAAAAATTGATCAATAATATTGTCTATTAATATAAGTATTATTTATATTTTGGTTAAGTTTTTTTTTTCATATTTCGTCTATCAAAATAAATCAAATTATCACATATTAACATAATATTTTAGTAGGTAGGTACTGTTCGTGGCGTAGCCAGGATTATAAAATTATGAGGGGGTAGGTATAAATTGAACCATGTTTTTACAGTTTTCGTATATAAATAATACATTTATTGGTGGAGGAGGGGTTAACCACCCCAAACCCCCCTGTCTACGTCACTGGGTACAGCCGGTACAGGGTACAGTACTTATAATAATAATATAACAATAACATGGTAGGTATGTATTATCAGCAGTACCTACGTAGGAACATATATAATAAATACAACAATACAGATATTAAATAAATTTATATATTTAACAGTTATTTAACAATAATTAACAACTATTTTTGATAGCTATTGTAGACAAAATATAGATAGGTACATTATGTTATAAATCACATTACATTATTTATCATTACCACTAGATTTTTTAATGATTACAATTTATCACGTATTCCTATATGTGTATACTTATTAGTCTTTACTTATACTTATGTGTTACGTAGTTTTGTTATTATGAAAATGTAACTTTTTAAGTTATTATTTCTAAAAATAAATATTTATTGTTTCATAATATTACTAAATTACCTACACATTATAATTATTGGTATTTTAGTTACTGGTGTTTTTTTGTTTTTTATTTATTGGTTATTGGTTTTATTTATTTGATTTATAAATAAGAAATTAATAATTATTTTATTCTGTATAAACTAACTCAAATACCTGTAAATTAAAAACTGAAATAGGATTAATCATGAGTTACATGATGATAATTTAACTGTTCTATGTCAATAGTTACTCACACATAGTATTCACATTATTTTATGATTTGTTCGAAATCTATAACACCAACTTGATTGACAATTGATAATTACGAATAATTAAAATTTAAAATAATAGTAACTCGAAATAATTCAAATATTATTAATACATTAGGTCAGCGGTCTCCAACCTACGGCCCGCCAATGTTTTTGCACCGGCTCGCTAAATTAATTAATGTCTTGAAAATAATATATCTAATATAATAGTTTTCATTGTTTTTAATTTTTTTAAATAATAAATTAAAATAAATTAATTATTTTTCTTTTGGTGTTATTCATAACAGGCCTATAATCTATACTAATGGATGGTCCATTCATCGAGGAAGGCTATAGGCTATAATGCTATATGACATCACGCTACGACCAATTATTAGAAGTGCTCAAACAGGGATTTTGAGATTTACGATGGAAATATTTGATTATAAATGGTCGCTATTGGTTATAGGAGAAATAATCGATAGAAATAGTATTTATTTTTTATTGGTTGCTGGTTGCTTTTACTGGTTAATCGGGCGGATCAGGTACAAGCATACATCAAACCGAATTTTTACATTTTTTTAAGAGTTGTCATTTTGTAAGGGCCACGAAGTGCGCAGGATCAGCTAGTAGCCATATATACCTATATAATATTATATTAACCCTAACTAGTTATAGAAAAACACGTTATGAAATACAAAATGTTTTTAAATAAACATATATTTTTCGAAATAATTCTTATCAATTCTTCAATTTCATAACCTCTCTATTCCTCTAATTATGTTGGCCCGTAATGCCACAGTGTATCTAAAATTTGGCCCACCATAAAAAAAGTTTAGAGATCCCTGCTTTAGGCCATTAGGGAGTTTGAATATATTTTAGTGATAGTTAAACTAATATTTATTTTCATTGAAATACTTGCAAGAGTATATTTTTATTTTTCGAGAGAACACAGATTAGTTACTAGATTTTTGAAATTCCATCAAGAGGTTGTTGAAAACGACTGAAACCTTGTAACAAATGACAAGTGTTGTTTGAGGTAAAGCTTCATGCACCCGTTTGTATTTTTCCTAATTAATCATCGTCACCCTGTTATACAAATTATAAACACATGCCATCCATAGCTTTATGAAAAGCTGTGTGTAGTTTGTTACTACATAAATTAATTTGATTTTACAGAGATTTATATTACACAAAACTCTAGGTTTGTTGAATAAAATAATTTAAAATCCATAATACAAATTGGAACGGTTTACTTAAAAAAAATAAACATTGGATCCAGCAATGGTTCTAGACGTATTCCGAATCATAGATAATAAGTAGAGACCGAATTTTTATGTTTTTCATATCTTTACTAAGAGTATGCAGCTTCAATTGGATAAGCTTTCTCGACGATTCATTTACCTATGAACTGATATACAAAATTTTTTAGTACATAAAAAAGAATATTTTAAGGTTGAAGAATATTTTGTGTAAAAAATATATTTTAGGAATATATTACCATATTGGGTTCGAATTTGAATTTTTTTTATAAAAATCAAATAGATAATAAAAATTTTTTTATTTTTATTACTTAAAACTTGTTATTATTATTATTTTTTGAGTTCATAAGGCTGAATTATTTAAGTTGGAGTTGTTTTAATACATAATATTATTCTGTTGTTGAACTATATGAAATCATTTTTTTATTTTTAATAATACAATTTTTTGGATTCATAAGGCTGAATTATTTAAGTTTGAGTTTGAATACATAATATAATATTATTCTGTTAATGAACTAGGTGTATGCAATTATTTTTTATTTTTTATTTTAGTATTTTTATTTTTTGAATTCATAAGTTTGTGTTACAGCAGTGAAATATAGGTACACCATATTATAGATTAAATATAACTGTTTATTTTTATAAACTGTTATTTTTATTTGTTTTTTCAGTATTTAATACATTTTTTATGAAAAGAAATATTTTTTCATAAAAGAATATTTTTGCATATAAAAGATTATTTTGACGAAATTATAGAGCATAGAAGCATCTTATTTTCAAGATCTTAAGCTCATATAGGTAAATCCGGTCTCTAATAATAAGTAATAAGGTCATTATTGTTGCTATAAACGGGCGGATGCAGATGATAATTTAATAAACTAATAGGAAATGAAGCACACGAGTTGTTTGGTATCTGAATTTGAATAGTATACATACTATAGCCCCTAGTAGAAATTGATTTTGATATTTTATTTTAAAGCAATAGCAATGATCATTTAAAAATTATTGTGAATTTCTATTATTTTATTATATTATTTAATAAATAAAATAAAATAGATTTTAGTGGTACTTATATGAAAATATGTTTAACGTTGAGTTCGCGGTCCTTCCCCCTTGGATACATCCTCTCACACACAATTACACACATTTAGGAAATTCAAATTATTTTAGTTCATATAGCAATATGCAACAGAATAATTCTGGACCTTGGGTCAAGAAGAGCTAATCTCACTTTTTGGTGAAATGAGATACAGGGCTTAACATATACATAAATTGAATATGTTTAGCCCTTTATATTAGGCCCTTTTATTTCACTAAAAAGTGAGATTGGCCCTTCTTCACCCAAGGACCAGAATTAATCTTAGTTACACAGTACACTATTACATGGGAAAAAATAAATATTTGGTATAAAATGTGGTGATATCAAAATAACATTTCTCAAGTTAACCAAATAGGATATAGATACTCGTTTGATTTCTACCAAAATCATTTTTATTTAAAACAGAAAAACCGAAAATCACGTTTAAAATCTCCAATTCTCCTCTTCGTAGTTAAATTGTTTATAAGTTTTTATATCAGGTTATCTTAGCAGTTAGCATCATTAATATTTCTTATTTTGAGCTAAGAATAATTTTTCTAAAAATATATATAGAGTAATATTACTTAAGAGTTAGGTTAACTTAATACAATTTGAAATTGGCTAAGCAAATTCAATAATAATATTGACCCTACATGCATACATTGTTTTAAAATTCTGTTTTTTAATTATATAATTTACCCATCCATAAATCTATAACTATTATAAATAATTGAAAGTATTTGTTATTTACTTAAATAAAGTATGTACATGTAAATAGGTACTGTAATTTATTACTTATTGTTATACTTACTCGATACAAGACAACAATTTTCTATAACTATATTTTGTGGACGGTTTAGTTTCTAGACCTATTTTGCCCGTTTAGTATAAAAAAATATGTCACTAATATTGTATTCTATAGTGTACGATTCCGATGAAAACAATAATAGTATACATCATACATGTGCTCAAGTAATAAAAAAAAACTCATCAACAACAATAAGTTTGTAAAAACCTTTTTTACTCGCACTCCATCATGTAGCAGTTGTTTGGACTTAGAAAATCGTCATCTGACATTTAATTTTTGTACGTACGCTTGCAATGAGACACATCGCATATCGTAGAAGTATTGAAAATGGTAACCTCGTTTTAAATCCTTTAGTTTTTGGACTGTTCGTTTGCCCTCATCTATAGTCTGTTTGGAAAATAAATAACACTTTAAGTTTTTAGAACCGGTGCCTAGTAATACAAGTTATACATTTAATACAACAGGGATCACAAATTAACATAATAATATTATCGTTAATCGTATTATTTTGTATCTGATATTTTAATTGATTTATTTTTCACTTCTATATATATTTACGACTCGTTGCAGCTGGACTGTGCACGCCTATAGGGTATGACTGTATGCCAATAAAAATCATATACATTTGGTTCGATTTCGAGGCGTAACTATAGTAATTATTGAAATTTGTTTTAAGTTTATATTTGTTGCCTGTTGAGTGTTGACCATTACAGTTTGACAATTATTCTCCATTATATAAAATAGAAATAAGTGGAAAAGAATAAACAACTAACATAGAATAAAATAGTAAAAAGAAAAAGAAAATAATGTATATAAATTACTGGCCCACGCAATGATCAAGTGTGTTCAACCCTACGCATGAATAGGATAATTTGGATTAAAACATAATTTACAAATAACCAATAAATATAATATATAGAACATAAGTACTTCACATGTATGCGCCTTCATTTTAAAAATGTTATACCTGCCATTGGTTTTCATTATTAGAAATTAGATAGAATAATAGAATTTAACATTGTATATATTATTAACTCTAAAAAATTGTTCTATGTAGTATGTTCTATATTATCTGAAATCAAATATTCATGTGAACTTAAATCTTCATCTCATATGAAATCGAATAAACAAAATAATTGAATCGCATGATAAATAAAATGTAGTACAATAGGTAGGTACCAATATTTTTTAAACAAATATTTTAGTCTGTTGGTTTCAAAAAACAAATGCATAAAGAAATATAATAAAATATTCGATGTCTATTAAGTGTACTCGAAGTGACACCACACTAAAAAATAAATGATTTTTCAATAGTGGATAATCGATTAGGATCTTGTTTTTTTATGTTGTAATAAATTCCAGGAACTGTAATAATATGAGATTGGAGCTCTATACAATTAAATAATATACCTACCTATATTAAAAGGGTACTGAAAATATAAATAAAACGGGATGTATAAAAAAAACAATAACAATTCGTAATATTATATTCATTCTATAGGTAGGTACAGTCCAATATAAATGAAATTATTTTTGGCTGATAAAGTAATCTGTGTAAAATACAATAGGGATAAAAACCATACGTTAAAAATCTCATAGGTATAAATGATGGTAATTAATACAAATATACCGTAGTGTACGGTAATTAAACTATTTTTAATAATTAATAAACCTCGCTTACTTCGATGTGTCTGATCTGCTCTGCGGTAAGTTCATAAACTCCGTACACGTACAAGTGATCACGCCGCTGGTTCCGGTCCATATTTTCGACAATTTCGATCAGGGAATGACAATGGTCATCGACGAAACCCAAAACTTTGCGACAGACGATCGTCAGTAATTGTTTTGTGTAAAACATCGTCTTGTCGTCGTCTTCAGCTTCTTTGCAATCTGCCAATAACAATAAAAATAATAATAATAATAGAAACGATAAAATAATAATCACCAATCAAATAAATTCCATACGTAAACACGGTATTATAGGTAGGTATATTATAATATAAGCTATTATACAAAATCTCAGATTTTTATGCCGTTAGATAATAATAGAAAAAAAATGTAAAAATCATATAGGGTATCAACTATAAAACATGAATAGCTGTAATAAAACCAAAAAATCGTTGATTGCGAGTAACCAAAACTATCTAACTAAAAAACCGATGGCTATACATTCGTGATTAGGTACCTATACATTAAAATTATTTCTTCGCGAAGACCTTTTATCAAGATTTCGGTCAATATTTGTTCAAAATACATAATATATTTAAATTAATATAGAATTAAGAAAAGAACTCTATGCAGGCATTGAATAACTATAGCTAAACAATGGACGGTATATAGACATGCCGTGTTTGGTGTTCGTTTCGAAAATTTCAGACTCTGCATGTGCAGCACCCTACGATTTAGCACCCTCGAGATAAACCCTAAGTTTATAGACAACATTACACGTCATATACCTATTCTTATCAGTAAATTAATTATTATGTTTTTATATTAAAATTAAATTACCATAAAATTTAAATTTTAAAATTTATTGAATAATATCAAATTATTAATGCAACTATTGATGCAACTTTGTCCAAGAGGAAACGATCTAAAACTGTATTAAAAAACATGTAGCAATTTACAACACTGTCATTCAACTAATAAGTCATGATTTTTTCATAAATATAGTTATAACTTATAATCCAAAAACTAGATATGCACAGTGCACAATATACATATGAAATAATGAATACAAATAATAAGATATTATGTGTTGTCACCACTTGTCTGATTTTGATACTATTATACTGTCAATATTTTTATTTTAAAAGTTAATAATAATAACAGAAATTTGAAACTCAGTTACTAAATTTAATTTTTTTATCTTATTCATTATCGGAAAATTTTATCGAATCGTTTTTGTTTAATTCCTGCGATGAAATGTTTTGACTACACTACTTTTTATTGGTATCTCAGTATCTCACATGCTTAAAACTTTCGAGAGTATATTTTCTACCTAGATTCCGAGAAAGCTTAAATATTGTTTTAAAGAATAATAATAACGTTTTAACAACGTGTCACCACTGACAATTATGATATTTATAAATAATTAAAAATGATTATATAAAATATTCTGTTAATGAGTCTATGAATTTACATGTTAATTTAAATTTAATATTGAGGTATGGAAAAATCATAAAGTAATTTCAAATCATGATTAATGGTCCAACTCAATAAATATTAGCAAAATATTAAAATGAGAACTATAATATTAATCATCATTAATCATAGAAAAGACAAAAGCGTTTCAAGTGTAGAGCTTTGAAACGCGATAAAACAAATAAAGTGCTAAAACTCGTTGTAAAATTACTTAGATTAAAAAGTACAAGGCCTATCGTTCAATAGAGTGTGCCTATTTTACTATCAAGTTTTATTCCGAAATAAACATTATACTTAAACAATAAAAACATGCGTTTAAAACAATTGTTTCCTTTGTAGTTTATATTGATAGTTTATATTTTAACAAAAGAAGTCTATAAAAAATTAAAGAAGTAATTTTGTAATTATAGCTAAATTAAAATATCATATCAAAGTTAATTAAAATATAAATTACTTGATCATAGTTTTTTTTTTTATAGTCAGAATTCAAAATACTCAGTTTGTATACACAATTTATTTGATCTTTTATCTTTGAATCGTTCGATTCAAGTTCGAAGTATAATCGAAGTATTAACAGTGTGTACTTTATATTGTGATTCAGTATTCAATACCTACGTCATTAATAAAAAATAAAAATTAACTTTATAAATTATTAAAAAAATTATACAAATACGAATTTGTGATAAACAAAATAATATTATATTTACAATTAAAATAATAATGAATTGGAATAACATTTATTACAGTTGTAGGTACATTTTTAATACTTATTTACATTTATTAAAATAAAAAATAAGTTAATATAAAAGAAGATAATATATAATTTATAAATGTTGCTTATATTATCTACGTATTTAATTTAAAAAACAATTCATAGTTCAAATATTATTAATTATTATGTAATCGTCTGTCGCTGACATTAACAATATATTTGGGCACTCATTACATTGGATAGAATATAGAATGATCACATTTAAAACGTAAGGAGTCATTTTTCTATACATAAACACATATTATTATATTATAACTTTTTATCCTAGGAAGATTTATTATATAATGTTAGCACGATTATGACACGTGAATGACGGATCCTACGAATAAATCGAAATCCTATCCAATATTCGAATCCACCGACTGAATAGTAGGTAATATGGAAAAGTAATGTACTTAATACTATATTGTAATCACCGGACGAGAGATTATTGACCATTGGCGCAACTAGGGGGTGCTTTAGGTCTTTAGCTCCCCCTAAAAATATGTTTAAAAATTTGAAATGAAAAGTTGATAATTTATCGAATTACAATTATAACACAATATCATTGTTTATAATATAACATTGTATCACACCAAGTATAATTTTTGTTTTGTTCTCTTTTTAAAAATAATTTGGACTGTCTTGTGTGAGCCTGGAATGATGGTTTTTGGTTTGTTTTAGTGGTTCTATTTACTTGTTTACATATAGGCAAATAATGGTGTTAGGTCCCATTGAGTCACAAAAAAACCTATAGCTAAGCACCCCCTTGTTC
>WHPZ01564571.1:0-15528 GCA_016617965.1 Macrosiphum rosae
CGTGTTATAAGTACCTAATGGATATTGTGATATGATTTATTTGGAATTTATTATAGGTCAATTTTTTTTTTAATACCATAGATATGTATATAATATGTCTTAAACCATCCGTAAACTAGTAGCAGCGAACGTTATTTACGCTTAGTCACATACTCACATTTTGTGTCAACGTGCTGCTCCAAGTCACACAATGACAATTTAAATAAATTATAATATTATTATTATTCTACCTATGAAATATTGGTGCACACGAAACTTTTCGTCCGACTGTCTGACCGTTTTATACCGACATAGAACGTACTCGTTCATAAGCCGAATATGATATCAACGCGAACCACCGTTATCATCGACGAATAGTGGATGACCCACTATGATAATTTCATTATCATATTTTTCGAATAAAAATATAAACAGAAAATAAATAAACAATTTTTGATATATATAATATTTTTATTCTGTGCTGATCGCGTAGTTTTATTTCGACATAACTTTATTTACGCTGTTTAACATAAATAATAACACAATAACAATGTTCTGGTGACCTACTAACACGTCGTCGGTCACAGTTGTGCATATTGCCCTCGTTGTTTCGGTGTCATAGGTCGTATGTAGAAGCCCACAAAACTAACATCGAAAGCATCAGTTTCCTTAAATAAGAGGTAAGTAAGTATATTTAATACAATACGTACATATTATTATATTCCGTTATAGTTTTGTTGTTAATACTGCTTGATGATCATTGATCGGTTCTCTGGCAATTAATTTATTCGTTCCTAGTTCCTACGTGTAATGTAACAACAGACTACCAAATCTAAATATTGGAGAACGAGTATAAATTATATTATTGTATTGTTGAAAATACGATGGAAATATCTAAAGCTTTTAAAAGTTTCAAAACATTAGGTAAATAGTATTACTGTCATCACTAAAAAAAAGGATTTGCATGTTCTACTTT
This sequence comes from Macrosiphum rosae, assembly GCA_016617965.1. Classification (NCBI taxonomy): domain Eukaryota; kingdom Metazoa; phylum Arthropoda; class Insecta; order Hemiptera; family Aphididae; genus Macrosiphum; species Macrosiphum rosae. Next base: position 956 of record WHPZ01564571.1, read on the forward strand.
TTTTCACAAACATTATATTTAGGTCAATGCATATAATTGGCTAGGGTAGTAGCTGGTAGTTGGATCTTTGTAATATTATTTTTAAATGTAATGTGTGTGAAGGTTAACAGGTAGTTTTTGTTGGACCAAATTAGTAATGTTTAATATTTAATTACAATGCAACAATATTTTGCCATCAATCAAATAGTATCATCTGAAATGTAAAATGAATGACTGTTATGTCAGTGGCTCTTCTCTTGGTGACCAAACATAATGATTAATAAATAGGTATAAATTATTAAGTCAGAATTATTAAGTCTTAGAACAATTAAACTATCGGATAGTATACATTTTTCACAATTTGAATTTTAAATAAGACAGTTGAAATTTATTTAATACAGTATAATTGATTACTACAATGTGAGTTTATTGGCAACAATATACTTTCTAAGTTCAACCTAATATCCAAAAGTAACACTGAATAATGTCATCAAGACGTGATTGTCATTGTGGTAATTACAAATACTTGGGTTATCTTTGTATTAGGATTTATTTTATAAAACAACACAATATGCGTTATCACTGCTCATAGTATCAACTATATTTCAAGGCTGGGCAAGTTAACTATTTTTTTTACTCGTTAAGTTAATATAGAAAAATGTAAGTTAAGTTTAAAGTTAAAGTTAACTTTATTTTTTTTTAACTTTTAAAAGTTACAAGTTAATTAGAAAATAACTTAACTTTTTTTTTTTTTTAAATCAAACTTACCTACCTTTTTTAAAGCCAACAAATAACATAATAATTCAATAAATCAATAAATGTCTTACAATTTTTAAATAAATGTTTGTAATAAAATAAGTTACAGTAGGTACTATTTGTATATTATACTTTACTTCACGATGAAATCCAATCAAAATAATTAAATTATTGTTATATATTTGCTAACGTAAATGGTCCACAACTATAATAAATATAATAATCAAATTCATTATTATTTATTAGAATATAATATAATATCAAATAATATGCAATTAATAGTAAGAATTTAGAAATACTTAAATACGATGAACTACCACGATACTACGAGTATTATACTATTATTTACACCGACGGACCAAGTTATCGCTGTAATTCTATGAATAAATACAAATATAATAAGTAATAATATTAATATTGAATAGGTATAGCTTATAGGTTAGGTTATAATATGTCGTGTATGGGGAGGTACTGAGTAAATTTTTATATTTTTCTTTTATTAATAACACTTTTACCCCTATAAAATTTCCATCTATAATAAAGTTATATACTTATATAATAATATATTTTCTGTGAATATGCAGTATAATAATTTACTATTATTATAAATTATTATTTACTAAAATATATTTAATATTTAGGTTTTTTCTTTTATTTAATTAATTGTACAAAATTGAAGTAATTTTAAATATGTAGTTTGGGAAAAAATTAACTTAACGTGCCAATAAAATGAATTAACTCGTTAAGTTACTGAATAACACGGGGAAAATGTAACTCGTTAAGTTAGAAGTTATTTCTAAAAAAAAATTAACACATTAATTAACTAAGTTAAAAGTGGTAACCGGATAAAAAAGCCATCGATAAAAAAACCATGGACAAAAGAGCCACGGATAAAAAATCCATTGATAAAAAAGCTATGGGATAAAAAATCCACAGGATAAAAAAGCCACCGATAAAAAAGACGAATTTTAAATCAAGTATCATATGAATTTTCAACTACAAAATTACTTGTACATTTTATAATAAATAATAATATAATAATGTTAAAATTGAATACAATAATTTATATAATTGATAAAAGTTAAAATTTACAATTTAAAAATATAATATAAAATAATAAATAATTAAAATAATCGTATTGTGTAAGCAATAGCTGTTAAATATTCGTCTATTGTCCGCTGTATTAAGCCATCACTACATATTTTATACAATTTTTCTTGCATTTTTTAATAAGTTCACAAAATTTTAATTAATTGTTCGTAACTAGACTGGGTTTTTCTTTTTAAAAAGCAAAATACAGGTGTAAAAAATATTGTTTTTACTTGAATCCTTATTACATATAGTTGTTGGAATTCCGTCGGCGATATTGCAAAGTTGCCATCCATGAACCATTCTTCAGCTTCTGATAACAATTTTAAGCCGTCATCTATGGCGAAAATTGTAATACTTTCATCCGAGTTTGAACTATTGTCGTATAGCAATAATCATAGCTTGTGGTGTATAATGATAAAATCGATAATGGATAACCATAGAACAATAACATATTACGTGGTGTAAAATTTACATTTAAACATTTAATGTTATTATTGTTATTATTGTTATTATGTTTAATATTATTATAGATAAATATATACACCAGCATATATCCGTAAACGGTATTAACGGTATTTAATGTATTTAATGTATGATTTAGCCTATTTATACCTATAGTTTAAAATATTTGACTTATTTCTTATGGTTATAACTTATAGATACCTATATCTAAAAAGGGTTAAAAGGGTTAAATAAATTCATGTCTTTTTTATCCCATAGCTTTTTTATCAATGGCTTATTTATCCGTGGCTTTTTTGTCCGTGGCTTTTTTGTCGGTGGTTTTTTTATTCTAGATCTGTTAAAAGTAACATAACTTTAACTTATTAACTCGTTAATGCCCAGCCTTGCTATATTTCATTATTAAAACTACAGATATTTTTTAAAATTATAACAAGTAAAATGTTAATATATTTTCCATTGAATTATTCCAAGCCATTCAGTTTATTTACATAGTTATGAAAATGAATGACATACGTATGCAGTCAATTATATTTGACTCAATATAAATTTTCATTAATTTTTGAACAAATTAAGTAGGTTCATTCATATTAACACAAGTTGACATAGAAACTAGGCTTACAATAAAAATATTAATGCACACTATAGGTACATTAATTTAACATTTTATTTGATATTCTGTTATTATCGAGGTTGTTATGTAATATGAATAAGTGTATACAATTTGTGACTCATGCATAACCATTATAAATCACTAAAGGCAAAATATTTCTCATTGTTTCAATCAATTTGAATCGATTGGCTTGTGATTAGAAACATAGGTGTATCTTTAGAGTTTCACTTTTACAATATTCATAATAATTTTGAAAATGTTCACAATTTTAAAAATAAAGTCTTGTTCACTTAAACCTTGTTACACCAGTTGTACCTTGTCTTGTTTTGTCTTGTCTTTAATAATTAATCATAGCTCAACATTGTTTTTTTTGTAAATATGATAAATAAAAATGTTATCACAATTGTTTCATGTTAGTAGGTTTTCAAAGTTATGTTACTGTAGCTTGACAAAGTTAGTAAGGTTAGAAAAAGGTCCAATGTTTAAAGTTTATTTATAGCCTCTTCATTAAAATTGTTATTAAGAGGATGTTATACTGACACTTGTTGTCTCTGTTTTACAAGTACACAACATAACAAATTTTACGCTCAGCAGATCATATTTATCTTTGTTAGTTTAAAAATTAGAGTGAATTGACCTCTTATAAAATTTAAAGGTAAGATTATTATCTAGGCAATATGATAGTCCATAAGCTTTTTATTGTATTTTAATTTTAAAGTGTGCTATGAGTATATTAAGATGTACAAACAATTTACAATTTTAAAATATTCATAACTCGCTTTAAATTAATATAATATAATAAAACACCTATAACATTGCCTGGATAGTAATCTTATTTTTAAATTGTATAAGGAGTCAATTCACTCTACTTTTTAAACTAATAGAGCTAAACTTGATCTGCTGTGCTTAAAAGTTACCATATTAAGCACTTGTAAGACGGAGAGAACAAATGTTGGTGTTACGTCCTCTTAAGTACCTACTACTTCAGTATGAACACAAAAAAATGTATTCTTATTAGTACCTATGTAATATATAATTAAATATACGAATTGTTAATATACCTATCGTTAATTTGTACCTATATTATACAAATTTCTTGAATGGTAAAATGTTTTAATAAATCTTTATAAAACATATTCTGTGAGGAGGTAATTTATAATTTAAAGTAAAAATTGTAAGTGCAAAACTATATAAATTTTAATTTTAATAATATTTTATACAGTAGTTTTTTACTTTACATTTCCAATTATACTATATTTTATTTACAATTTTACAATTGAATTTGTAAAGTTGGTAATATATTACATAAATAATATAGGTACAAATGATAATATATAATAGTTATGAATGTACAACTTATAACTAATAAACAGGGGTGAGATATTTTACAAATCAAACAAGGTATTGTTTAAAATAAATAATTTAAACAATGTATAAATGACAGTCGCTTAAAAACAAAATTTAATAATATGTTAGTACTAGCTAGGCAGGTACTTCAAGTTTTTATTTACATTTTTTCTATATGTAGTTAATTATTTTTATTTTTATTATTTAATAATTAATTGAGAATTAAGTTCAATACATTTTAACTTTTAAGACACACTATATTTTTAAAAGTAAATTAGAAAATGATTCAGATACTCTAATTGATAAACTGTTAAACAAGTAATAAGTTCTATCTCCTTTTTTAACAACAAAGTATTAACTATAAACAATTAGTTTACAACTTAATCTTATAAATAAAGATAGTATAATACAAAGCTAAAATCAAGAAGAAGTTTACAAATTATAATGCATCTAGTTTTAAGTACACTTCAAATTCACAAGTTTATTTCAGCTTAAAATAGAATCTAGTAATATTAGTGTGTAAAATTAAAATTACTAGGTAATTTTATAGGTATATATACTGAATAACAACTATTAAGTCAGCATCTAATAATATACAAATATTTGTTCTTTAGGTAGTTAATATTGGTTATAAATAAAGTCCGGATTCCCGTTTAATTGCATATTTTTATGGTGTATTCTAAACCAAATAGAAATAAGCTACAAATCCAAATCAAGAGATGTAAATTAATTAAAAGAAGTTTTATTTTACACAAAATTGCACGTTTTTGGGTTTCTGAAAAAAGTTGCATGTTTAATTTTTTTTTTTATATATATAAAAATGTACCAATTAGTACTTTTGTACAAATATTTTTGCTCCATAATCTATTATAACATCTCTCTACTTTATCTTTGTTATATTGTGTTATATGAAGTATTGGACTTTAATAATATTATCTAATAATATAATTATAATATATATATATCGATATAATGACGATACTACTATGATTGTCGATCACATAATCTCTCAAAAAAAGTAAAATCCATTTTTTTTTTTATAGGTATACTACACCTATTATATCTGATTTATCATTTATTCGATCATATTTGTGCTATTTGCCAAATTCAATTACAAAACTTGAAAAACAAAATTCTACTTTACATTATCAAATAGATGTAGTTGAAACAGTAAATGATAGACCTAAGAAAATTGAGAATGAAAAAATGACAAATACACTATCAAAAATCTAAATCAGTGTTTGATAAAAATCCTGGATACAATATTTTAAAACCATACAACGATTCAATAAATAAAACCAAGTTTATCCCTGGACAGTTAGCCGTCACCGAGGAATCGGACAAACAGATATTGTTCGAAGTAAAAATAAAATAAATAGCAATACAAATAAAATTTGAAGTTTTTATAATAAACAATTTGTTGCATTATTCCTAATAATAATTTTTTTTGCACATTTCAGTATTTTAATTACACGTCTTTTGTATTAGCTGCACAAAAATCCGGTGTCTTGAGTTATAAATTAAAATAAAGTGTCAAATAATAATTAAGAAGCACAGATTATCTCTTATTAACTTTTAGATAACTTTCAATAATATTTTGTAAAGTTCTTGTAATGTTAAATGATATTTAAGTGAATACAATTTTGATTTAATATATTGAAATTATAATTTGTTTGTGGAGTATTAGAATATGAATAAAAAAACTAGCAAAGCATTTAATAATAACAATTATTAATTATTTCTTACAAACCTAATTTAAAACATAGAAACTAATTTATTTAGAGAATTTTTCCACACCTAACAAATTTCTTAATTTTGTATAAACTAGGCCATACAATGCAAATATTGTTTTTATGCCAGCTGATGAAGCTATTGATGTAAACTGTTGCTTAACCATTACTTTCATTTCTTTAGTTAGATTTTTTTCTAAAGCTAGCATCCATGTAAGTGGTTTAACTTTTAAATTTACATTTTTGTTGAATCGTTGAGATTTAAAAGGAAATCTTTGAGCTTGAATAGTAATAATTTCAGCCATAATTTCTGGATGATATTAATTAACAAAACCCTGAGTCTAATGGTTCTTTGGTTAATTTTTAACCAATATACCATACTTTATGCATATCTAAGGATACACGAGGATTGAAAATATAGGCCAAATAATTATACAAACTTATTACAATTTTAAAACAATAAATTGTAAAAAGTGTTAATATTTCTGAACTACATAAGTACCTAATTTTCAAATTAAAATGTTTTCAAATCTAACCATATATGTACAATAGGTGGTTTAATTTTATTACTTATTCAATATTATTTTAAGAGAAGAGAAGAGATAATTGTTGAGTTTAATATTTATTGGTATTTTGTAAACTAATACTTCTTTTAATTATTATAGTAATATAGTAACTATTATCTGGTCAAGATCAAGTCTGTTGTTGTCTCAACATTCACCCACATGATCCACAAATACTTTTATATTATAATTTTTATTTACAAAATTTCAAGCATACCTACTTCTATTATACAGTGTCGGTTTTTAGGGGCCTTGGATTTTTTTTGCATGTCCTTTTTTAATTGAAATTACACTAAATGCTTGAATTGCTTTAATTATGGTGGGGAGAGGCCCAAAAATTGAAAAAAGCTCCCCCCTTGATGTTTTATCAAAACTGCCACTGCCTTTATACTAGCTAGTTGTTATAATTATACGTAACTACTATATTACATTTAATAATACCCCTTTAAGTACATGTATTATAAATATACATACATTTTTTTTCCAGTTTCTACACTCATATACGCATATCAAACTTTTTTTATTTCGTTTTAAATACAATTAAATCATATTTAAATCAGAAAAAAAAATAATTGGTAAAAACGCGTTTTAAACAATTAATGAATTTTTTTTGTTTTATCAATTATGCTAGTAAATAATCATTTTTTTGTGAGAACATTAAAAACAGCTTACATTGAATTTCAAGGAACCTATACTATTGTTCATACATACTATATTTTATTAAAAAAATGTATTTTATAGTATTTTCATACGTCCTAGTTTTTAGTTATAATATATGAAATTATGTATTATATTTAGTAAATACTAATATTACATTGAGTTTATACTATTTAAAGTTACAAAGACTCATTGATTTAATTTGTACTTTGCTGAATTAATTTTTTTTAGATAATATTATAGTATTCAGTAGACTGAACGTGTACCTATCTAACATAGTATATTTAATTACTAATAAAAATAGCATAATTATATTGTTATCGTTCAGTTAATCAAGTATAAGGTTTGCTATAACCAATAAAAAATATACTGCAAATTTTTAAAATAGTTAATTATAAATAAAATGTATTACAACTAGATTTCGTATTTTCTTTATAAATGATTTTTAATATACTCACATTACAATAATTTAACATGAATATTGAAATTTTAATACATAGAAATATTAAAATATGTTTATGAAATCTTTATAATAATAGTATCATGTTCCTACCATATGTTAGGTTAATTATTGTTATTGCCATGAGTAATACATAGGTAGATAATCAAATAGTACATTTTTTAAATTTAAAATATATATATATCTTCTATACATTGTGCTTAATATTTAATTTCTATAAATCTATAAAATATATGTTGACATGAAGATTATTGACATTTGATCAACAATTAATACACTTAAATAAAACTTAAATGTAAATCTCCATTACGACTCGTTAAAAGTCGGACTTCGAGCGAATAGTTGTGTACTGTGGCGATGAACTACCAAACTGCCATAATTTTTTGAGTCAATATCATTCCTTTGAAAGATACTCTAGAGGTCAATGGATTGTTTTTACTTTTATAATTTCGTAACAAAGAGGGATACACCTTACCAACATCTCATCGGAGTACGGATACGGTACTCTTAGATGGAGTCTAATACTTCATACCGTAGGGATAAGATGCCCGATCAGCTGATCGAGTGTCGCTTCTATATTGTTCTTTGCCTTTATTGACTTAAATATTATTAGTTGTAACAATAATATATTTATACTAAGAGATATCTATCTTAGAATCAGACCATACCGAATGTTTTTGTTTTTTCGTATAGGTATTCTAATTTCTAACTATTAATTTGCTTGCCTTTCATTATTTATTAGTATGTAGGTGCTAGAGGTGCTTATTAATATGTATGCTTGTTGCTTACATATTTAAAAATATTTATCTTTGTAAAATTGCCGTCATGCGTAGAAATAAATTAATAAAAATAATTTGCATTCACATTATATGACTGATTATATGCTATGTTTTTGAAAAAAAATAGATTAACCTACGTCTTAAAGCATCACTGCTATTACTAATAGAAAAATAAATAATTACTAGTGGTACCTATATATAATTACGGTGTGTCCATTTCCACTCGGAATCATTTTTTCCATGTAATGATTTCTTGTTGAATTTAAGTTTAATTCATCTTTGCTATATTGCAAAACGTCTTCCTTGGATTTTTCGATTTATGTTGATAACATTTTGGTTTTCGATCAAAAAGCTGGACAATTTAATAGGTACCTTATTGGTACAAGGTTTCTCAAAGTCGTAACTCATAATCTGTCCTTCCAGCAGCTTAACAATATCAAAAAGACATAGTGTCACGTTCTTTTATCTTAAGCATTTGAAGTTCAAATTGAAAATTCCGTCATGTATAAATCACCAAAATATATTATGAAGTTGTATGAAACTATTGATTAATTTATGTATGTGTAATGTGTATACATATTGTTTTAACTTACTATTTAAAAAATATTTTTTCATTTTATAATAAGCTCAAAAGTTGCATCTCAGGGTTAAAGTTTAATACTTAAAACTATTGCATTAAACTTTAAATATTCGGTTATTTTAATTTATCACTAATTTTAGAGGTAGTTGTGAAAAAATTATAGCAAGTGTACATTTTAATCACTTTTGATTAAATCAATATTTATTGGCTAATCATTTATTTAAAATAAAAATATACCTTTAAGACATTATATAGTTACTGTTATGTTGTACATACAGGAATAATTTATTGAAACATATTCCTTAAATTATACTAAATTATTCATTTTATTAAAAAAAAAAAAAAACAGATTGTAGCAAGTTGTACAATTAATAAGTTATTTAATTTAAAAAAAACCCGTTGAGTAAAATAATTTTCATATAGCAGAGCGGTTGCTCACTTGACCATTATTTATTTTTTTTATTTGATAAAAATATTTGTATTCTTATATTGGCTGATATAAATTTATATTAAATTTTCTTCAATTCACTGTACATTTCTTTATTTAAACTGTTTCATATTAATTTAAATTTTTACTGTTAGTTAAATATACAATCAGTTTTTAGTTTTATCATTTCTAATAGGTAATAAATACATTGTAAATATTGATATTGGTATAACCACGCCACAGATGGACATTACGTGTGAAACCTACAATGTGATAGAAGCTTAAAATTCTATGAATCTTCAATCCACATACCTACCTCATTGTTCCAACCTTTAACACATAATCCGTCAAAACATTAACTATGCGGATAGTAGTGTTTTTATCAATTTGTAGTTTTTCTATAACTGTTAAATATGTTTCAAATAAAATTCCATTTTGTTATTATTCTCAAAGGTGATTTCATACATAACGTGCTGAAAGACACTACATAACCCCTTCCTCTAATTGTATTCTCACAAACCCGTTACTGGTTGTGTTCCCCTCTTATTTGATCGAGTAGAACACATGGTACACTAGCGACAGTCATCTTGCCAGTAAAGAGAGACCGGCTCGATCAGGATCTCGTATATATTTTTCTTATGGTGTTCGTGTTCTTCTGTTTGGCCTGAATAACATGTTTTAATTATTTTAATCACTATACATTTTATAGTATAAACAATGAATATAATTATTATTTATTGTTAAGTTGTATTTATGGTGCATACTTAATTTATTGACGAAAAATGAATTCCGACTAACATTAACAAGTAGTAATTTAATTCTGAATAAATTTTTTTAATTGAGTGAGTTATAAGTATGAAAGCTACTGATATTAATGAACAGGTAAGAACAATACAAACTAATTATAACTATACTTTACATAATATGTGTATACATTTTAACGTACAGATGTACCTATACACTTAAGTATATTATATATTCAGATGATTTTGTTTTAATTTATACACTTTATTTAAAGCTATTATATTTAAATTAAATTTGTTTATCTTGAATTTTGACTTTGGGTTAACGTGATTTAGTTGAATATTGTAAAATTACACAAATGTAATATTATTGGACATTCTTGTTGTCAAATCAATTCACGAATGCTTCAAAAATGTTACAATCGTATTTTCATTTAAAATATGTTTTTTTGATATACCTACTTAAATTAAATTCAAATTGTTACTTAATATCTGGGCTTGCAAACGTTATAATAACGTTACCTGTGATTATAACATTACGCGTATGACAAAAAAAATATTTAAATTCTGAAAGTGATTAAAATGGAAAACGGTGAACGAAAATAATAGAATACCGAAAAACAAAACATAAAAGTTAACAATATGCATATAGAATAACAAACAAAACAACGCAAAACGAAATATTATGTATCACATCATTAAACAAAAATAATAGAATACGAAATAGTTAAAAACATTTTATATTAAATTTCGGTATCATAAAAATAAAATAATTTTTTTTTATTTATATTGCATTTTATGGCATTATATCCTGGTAATTAAAATGCCGTAAGCATTACCATTTAAGTATTATTGTTATATTTGTTATTTATTATCAGTAATTTTATTTATAGAAAATATAAATTTAAGATCACACCTTTACTATTGTTGTTTCACATCATATGGCGCCAATTGCACAGTAGTATTTTGTTAAGTCGGCGTTACACCCTTTATATTTGAAGGCAAGAAAATTATCTAGAGCACCTCAAGAAATATTCTAGGAAGATATGCTCACATATTATTTGAATTTTGAAGCAAGTTATAAGCATTATAGAATTACAAAAATGTAAAATTTTTAAAAGCTTATATTGATTCAAAATTAAAATATCAAAAATTCCCTTCGAAGTGCCCTAGGTAATCTTACCTTTAAGTTTGATAATAAGTTAGTTAATTCACTCTGGTAATAAAAATAACAGAGTAAAACGGATTCTTCTGAATACGTTCAATTTGCTATGTTACGCGTTAGTTAGACGAAGCCAACACATGCTGGTATAAAGTCCGTTAAATGTAAAAAATCCTAAATATTTTAACTATAAAAAACGATAAACGCAAAAATTATATAACATTTTAATTCTAAAAATGTAAAATACATTTTTTTTTCATATGCCAGCCCTGTTTAATATTCCTACGTATAATAACATAAAATATGTATTGTTTTCGATTTTATTTTAGAAAATGTCATTGATTAAACGTAGGTAATCTTATTGATTTAAATTGTTGTGGAATGTTGAGACAATATAATGGTTGTTTGGCTTTTTATATTATACAAATCGCATTTAATAATAGATAGAAAAAGTTTTGAAATTTTAATTATTATTGATGATGTCAAATTATATTATAAAAGTGGATTTGTTTAAAATTGTATAACATTTAATTAGCATATATCAACCCTCTCTTTCGTCTTTGGTTTACTAAAATGCATCGCTATCTTGTTGGATTTTCCTGCTAGACGTCATCGAATTATTATTATTATATGTTATTTTGATTTACTTTTTTTGTAGGGAAAAATGTTGTGCCTTGTGCTCATATTATAATTTTAAAAATTAAATAAAACCACGTTCAGATGTACATAATGTATAATGTTTTCTTTTATAAAAACAGATAAGTTTTCTTGTTTAAATGTTACATGTGTACTAAACTAGGATTTTGTTTTGAGAAGTATTTCTATATGAATTATTGCACTTTTCAATTGGTAAAAATAAAGTTCTCGTATCAAAACTCAAATTATATGATTATTTAGTTAATTATTATGATTTACTCACAAAAGTATTACATTATAATGATAATATATTCAGCACAAGGTTACGACTTGCGTGTAGTTATTCTTGCATTGTATTTTGTGGTAACATATTACATTATTACACTCTATCATTCTAGGTACTCGCCGTTCCAATAGATGAATTTATATGGGTATACTCGCGTGCTTAATAAATATGCTGTTTAATAGTTAAGGTCTTAAAAAAATTGTCATGTGTATCCACATAATTTACATCTGATGACTGTAAGGACAAACGTCTAGTCTATATCTTATTCGAGATAAAAATGTATATTATTATAAATTATACCTAAGTGTAACATAAATTATAATATATCGTTTGTATATGTACTGTACATCCGTATGTTAATTGAACAATATTATCACCAGATTTGATAGATATCGAACTCAAATAACCTTGTCGCGGCATAAAGTTTTCTGTTTTGCCAAAAGTGGCACGTTATTGATACGTTGCAACACTACATATAGATTGTTTTAAGTTATCAACAATATTCCCGTAAACATCCAGACACATTTATTTTTTTAGATCGGCAAAAGATAACATGATCACGTATTTAATAAGCACATACAAATTATAACATGTACAAAATGTATAAATAGAGCTAGCCGTAATTTTCAATGTAAGAAACATAGAAAAATATATGTATTTGTACATAATTTTAGGCAGTTTATTATTCTTAGGTTTTGTTTATTATAGATAATATGCAATATGTTGAATACTCAATATTAAAATAAATATATTAATTAAAATTATTTATAAATAATTAATATAAAGTTGTATACAAGTATGTAGTGTAACTGTAGAAGTGTTTACGTTATTTGAATTCCTACTTTGGTTTTTACGAGCAATCAAACCCGCAGCGAATATCAATATAGTTGATGTATTATACACAGTAATAGACTAGTAGACTAATAAACAGTTACTATACACAGTAATAGACAAAAGTTAAGCTTGTGAGCTGTTCTTCGTGCAATCACAAACGTAACTATATTATATTATTATTTATCGAAAGTGTACAACCTATTATATAGATTTATAGATGACTTAGCTCCAATTTTTAATACTAGTGCTAAACAAATGTTTAAACCAATTAAGCTTAAGCCCTAAATTATACACCCGTATTTTATACGGCTGAATAGTTTATAGATTCATGCTACCACTAATAATTGCTAGTTAGTATTGAACGTTTAAAATGTTTAAATACAATTCTCTTGTTAAGACTAATAAATTGATAGTAATGAAAGAAAAAAAGGTAAAATATGTTTTTTGTCATACCTAAGCCTATTTGTAATTGAAATTATTAATGCGTCAATACAAAATTCAAATATAAGAATAAACAAATACGGAGAGTCAAGAAAAACGCAGTTTATAACCGTATAAATATTTGGTAGGATTGAAAACATGTAACAGGAAACAGCGTATCTAGGGATATAAAGATTTTAATAGACATTCAGTAGGTATACACATTTATTCATATTATTATATATAATATAGGCATATGTTGTATTGACGTATTGTGTACAAAATTTGGACTGATTTGAAATTTACACTGAGGGGAAATGTCATATTTTGTCAATGATGTTTGTTTGGGTGAGGAATATCGATTATAGATACGTTAGGTAGTTGTTGTGTGAAAATAAGTTTGAGAATGCATAATATGGTCGTTTGAAATCCATTTGCGATTCGTGTATAGAGGTTTAATAGTTATTTATAAATTAATGGAAAAACTCGTTTTTAATAGGTGTTTCATCAAATAAGTATGCTTCAAAAAATCAGACGAATAAAATTAATATACTTAAGTGATATCACTGATGGTTTTGGTATCATGTCCATGGATTTCTCCTGTGATCGCAAATATTTATTAAATACAAATTAAGTGGTACCTAAATAGGTAATGATTAAAACTAATTCTAGATAATTTCAAAAAGTATAATTTGTATAGTGATATATAAGTTAGTATACGATTGTAAGTATTATGACGTTTGATTGTGTAAAGAAAAATTTGACTTATAGGTATCCATAATAGTTTAAATCAAATCGGGGTCACTGATATTTTAAAGTGTTCTATTATGGTGTCTTAAATTATATAGATTATAGAAATAATTTACCATTATTATTATTATTATTATTATAGGTTACAAAGGTATACCTACCTATATATTATGTGATTGTTATAATTAAATATGTGATTATATAATTGTATTATTTCGTAGTTGTTACTATTATTGAAGTTTATATTTACTAAACTTAATTTTTAATGTTCCGTACAGTAAAACGGAAGCTTATTACTAA
>WHPZ01564589.1:0-11933 GCA_016617965.1 Macrosiphum rosae
TGTGAAATATTATCTACGTGATAAAATGTTTTTTCGAGTTATCGACGACGACGCATTATATCGACAGCGGCTTTGATGAGCCAACATGGCCAGTTGTTAACCAGGGTTTACCAAAATATATAAACTGAAATTTGTGGTGGCGGTAAAAGGAAATATATATTTTTGTACTGGCGGTAAACGGACTTGGCGGTAAACGGAAAGGTCGATTTTGGCGGAAAAGTAGATCACCCAGTTTTGTTTTGTTTAAAATATCGCATTCACCGGATGGCGATGGCTTTCGTGGTCAAAGAGATTTAGGTCTAATGAACACATAGGCATCAGCTGGCATATACGCATTTTCTCTTTACTTGTTTTAACCCTATTTGGAATCAATTAAACCGTTCCGGTTATCCGAGATACCACTGCAAATTTCATATCGAAAAACTATATCTAACTATGTACAGACTTTTTTTTTACTTACAGGAATATTATAATGTGTGGAATAGAAAATATAACTTAGAAATAATTCGTGTATGTAACTATATAGGTATCTAAATTATTCGATGGGTGATTATAAGCACACTCAATGCATATCGTGTCTCATTAAGAAGTAAAATAAACATAGTACTGAATAAACAGTACTTACTTAGAGGTAGATAGGTACTACTATTTTATACACTAATACACCATATGTTGTCTGAAACCCACCATACAGATACTTCAGTAGTCTAGGGTTAGTAATAAGACGTAACGGCGTTCGTAGTGATTATTTTACCAACAAAGAAATTTTAAAACAACTGGTTTTGCTTAAAGTTCCTGTAATTTATTTCAGTATTAATTTAATAGTTTATTATACTTTTCTACAATAACAACATTTTATTTTTATATTTATTAAGCCTTATATATTTATCTAAATCAATGGGCTATCATCATAAATGGTAAACTAGGGGCTTATTAAATAGTTATAGAGGCGATCGCGTCCCTAGAGGTTGTACAGCTGTTTATTTATTTTCGTATCGTCTCCCATTGGTCACTACAGGTACTGCAGTCTACAATATAACATTATATTATTTAAAATTGATCTTCCATTATTAATACTCGATTAACCTGTTATAAGAAGTTTTGATTTGATATAAGATCTATAAATTAAAATAAAATATTATAATATATAATTATTGTTTTGTTTCATCATGTGGAGGTCATATAGTCTTAACATTTTTATAAGGTTTAAAAATTTGATTTGTTAATTTTACAAACAGCCAAAGTAAAGTTATTTTATAATATGAAGCTTATTATAACAAGTAAATTGTTAAATTTATTATTTAAAGGCATTTGGATCTTTTTATTCAAATGTTGTAGGACATTTTGTTTGAACCATTCTCAGGTAAATTGCTATCCGCCCAGAGTTGGTTAAACAAAAAATAAATACTTTCAGAATTATTTAAAAAAAAACAATAAAATGATTCTACCTTAATAAATGAGGCTAATTTAATTTTAATGATTATCTGTTAATGTTATGCAATAATAAAACAAAAAAAAGATCAATGCTCTCTGCAGGGGTCTTATAAAATTATAAGTATACATATACCAATTACCAAGGTGGAAATAAAGTAGTCAATTATTTATGCAGATGTGACATTGACATCTTATACACTTTTTTTCATCCATTTCTTGTGGTAAACATATAACCAATTAAACATTTTTTCCAGCAGAGCTGATGACTAAAAAAATTTACACGTAGACAACTTTCATTATGTAAATTTTATGCATTTTCAAGTTAACCCTATAAACTTTATACAAATATTTTTTATTCGATAACCACTGAAGCTGTACAATTTAAGTTTGATCAATATGTTAAGTACAGTTGAGCAATTCATGTACTCTCATTTAAATAACTTGAATTGCTCGTCTTATATATTCCTTATTGAATTTATAAATTATAAATTAAGAATTTAAAATTACATTTTACGTAGAATAGTTGCAGTTTTGCGGCTACTATCCATTCAACAAAACTATGAATTTTAAATTTGTAGAGTGTTTTACCTGCACCATTGACCACTCCTTAGACAAATTTCTATGACAGATTTTAACTCATTTGTAACTCAATAAAGATCCTCAAATAATTTACTTAATATAGTATTTACATATTGTACAATATACACAAACGTAGGTAAGTATATGATCAATATTTCTGAACAAAATAAAAATATTATAGGATGGGGCGGGTGCCGATTTTGTCAAGGTACCCAATCGATTCCCAATTCGAATACCCATCCAATTTTCGCATAGCAACAGCTTTCTGGCAGAAAATCGCGTCCGTATAGGCGAAGTTCATTGAATTAGAAATTTGTTATACTGCACGTTACGTGACTTATTTACCAAAGTTTTACTTGGGTTTTACGTATATCTTAAATTATTATTGTGTGCGAATTCAATAGATTTTAAATAACGGTCCTAGAGAAGCGAATATAATATAATATATTACATGAATAACCGTCTATATTCCTGTATAATATGTAAAATATATAGACTGTAATTGACTGATGTTATCGTCTTACCTTGAATCACCATCTGCGCCCTCGGTAAAACGGGTGATTTGTTTTGACGGACCGCATAGCCGGAAGTAATGAAGTTCAAAAATACGCTCGAAAATATCGACGCACTACACAATCAGTCTTGTGAATTAAACTTTTTAAAAGTGTTCAAGTAGCTGGTATACAGATACATATTTAGAAAATTATTGAAAATACGTCTTGAAATAGGTAAAAAAAAAATAATAATAATAACTCAGTAAACAAAGTATTTGAGTAAAAATACAAACACTTCAAAAAAGTACTTTCAAACAGTTTCAAATTTTTATAAAATATTTTAATTAGGTACCTACCTTGTAAATCAACCGAACCGATTTTCATGTTATACGTTAATCTTATAGTACATTTTACACCGTATAATTTTGTGGAACATTAAAAAATACCTATACTCAACTGTTTTCTCTGTCGAAGTATTTGATTTTCGGTTGAAAATAATTCACATTGAAAAAAAAACAAATTATATTATATTATTATGTAGGTACCTATGATATCTTATTCTCAATTTTATTTTTATTTTACGCTATCTGAAATCAAGTTCAAAATCGTATCTGAATACTTTTACTCAAATGCCTACTTTACAACACATAATATTTCATGATACGCGCACTCACTCGTGAAATTAAACGGCAAGATGGACGCAAATAATTCTTAGAAAACTCGCCCGTGACGTTTAGACGAAATTGTCGACAATCAAGCGCCGCTATAATATTATTGCGGCATAAACTCCGATACTGTGACTGTGGTATAAACTTTGACACCGCGACCGCGGTATAAGCTCGGAAAACACGGCGTCGGTATGAATTCGGCCGAGGCGACGACCTCCGCGTCAGTGTTATATTAATTAGGTATATGTATAAAACATACTCGCGAGCGGGTGATAATTATTGTTTTCTTTCCGATCACTCTCAAAAAAAAAACGGTCGCTGCCACAGTATTATCGATAAAATTGTTTCCGCGTTGTCGTCCGAGAGTGCGATTCTTTGTTGTGTGAAGTCATAGATAATAAAAACATGGATATACGGCATAATAATGTGTCCTGTCCGGCGGCGGTCAATGATTCCAATCGAGGCCAAATAATTAGTGTCGAGTAATATCGAGTATCGACCATAGATATATTATAATACAACAATCTATGGTATCGACTATCAATATATTATACGTTTGTAGACAAACGGTCTCAATTTGTTGTCATTTTATGGCTGTGAAAATGTAGTTGCCTCAATCGCGATGTCCTATTATTCATGTTCTTATTATCTATTCGTGAAGTGCGACTAAATTCCCCTCAAAGTGCTTACTAGTTGTCCAAGTATAGTACCTATATAGGTGTATCCGCAAGCTTTATAACTTCCTTTCTGACGAAACGCTTCGAGGTAAGTCATCGCTTTTTATAAATATATTTATCATTATGGCGTATAGTATTAGTTGCGGGGTGAGCCGAGTGATGGTATTTTAAAACAGCATAAATGTAATCATACCCATAATACTACGAACCCGTTTGAATAAGAGTTCTTTGGAAGGGTCAACCCGACAAAACTATTTAGATTTGGGCAAATTAGCAGTTAAACCAATTTGTAAAAAAAAAAAATATTGTTATTAAATGTTTAATCAAAAAAAAAAAAAAAAAATGGGTAGTTCATTTTATGAAAATAAATAGAGTTTATGTTCCTGTTAAATGTGTTGAAAAATCTTTTGGTCAGTCATTTGTTGACTATTTTAGGGCCTACGTAATTAAATTTAATGCCATATCAGTAAAAAAAAATATCCATTTACATCAAAGTAGTATTAAAAAATTGTAGAGAACTGGTAATTCTTAGCATTAATTAAAATTTAAACGAATTATTAGTTTAAATTTAAATTATTATTTTCTATACTGTTTATTAAGCACTCAACTATTTTGTAATGAATAAATCATTTTTTTTTTTTTTGAGATGTTATTCTTGTAATTCTCATATTATTAAAATGTATAGGTACTCTCAATCTCTAACTCAAGCTCAGCTTAAAATAGATTGATAATCAAATAGTTTTATTTTATTTTTGTATATTGTGAATTTATTATGGTTCAAAGAAAAAAATATGAAAGAGGTAGGTAATACCCGGTAATACCATTGATTATAAATATACAGGTTCTTACTTCTTCTTATTGTTTTAATAATAAGATCATTATTTTGAACTTATTGTAATTATTATTTGCCTATTTATTACCAATATTATAATATTATTACTTAGGAAAAATTTACGTTTTTAGATACCTATTTTTTAAGACCCTGCAAGTAAAACGTCGGTTAAATATGACTGCTTTTAGTATAACATATTAATATGAGTACGAAGTAGGAACATAGTTTATCACAGATTACCTATATGAAATATATTCTGTACTATTATTATGTATAATATTGTCGTATTATTCATACTATAATATGCAAAGCTGGGCTAGTTAGTCATTTTTTTCAACTAGTTGAAGTTAAGTTACTTTAATAAAAAAACTAACTAAGTTAGAATATAAGTTAGTTTCTGAAACTGTCCAAAATTTTAACTTAGTTAGTTAGAAGTTAATTGGGTTAAAATAGTAACTTAAGTTATAGTAAAAGTTAGAAGTTTTTGTTTTTTTTTATAGATTAAAAAACCTTTTTGTTGAAATGTAAATAATAAGGGAGATAATAAGTTATCTATTTTTAAATTATTGATTAAAACTGAAAAATTGAATTAAACCCCTAGTAATTTGATTAAAATGTTCTAATTAGGTAAATAATAATTTTAATTAATTGGTATATCACTTATCAGTTATTAGAACATAAAAGGTGAAACAAAATAAAAAAATATATTGCAGTATGAAAACCTAAAATATTTATGTCAAATAATAATACATTATATAATCTATATGATATTGTGATATAATAAAGTTGTTACTAAAAAATTGTTGAACTGTAATAGTTATCAGCTGAAAGTTCTAAAATAAAAAAAATATAGTTATTAAATCTTAAATATAGTTAATACTGTAATAGTTAAATAGTAATATAGATAAACGGGTAAATGTAAACCACCCACTACCACGAAAATTCGGCATCGTGTCTACACTAATTATTTTTTAAGCCACCCGGATAGATACTATTTATATCTATAGTAGATATCAACATTCTGTACAGACTACGCGGAAAAGCCTTATTGGTTCCTATGTGTGCGTTATTATAAATACTAATAATTAATAATATAATATATGAGCCAATATAATCTATATAGGCATATATAGACATACCTATAGATATAATGTCATGATTGAGGAACAGTTTTTGGAATTTTAGAATGAAAAAAAAAATAATACCTAACTAATTAGTTTTTTTTCTAACGAGTTAGATTAGACTATTTTACACATTAAATTCAACTAGTTAAGTTACAAAGTTAATATGAATTAAAACTAACTAGTTAAGTTAGAAAGTTACTTAAAATGTAATTTTCTAACTAGTTAGTGCCCAGCTTTGATAATATGATAGGTATCCAAGTATCCTGATTTAATATAATTTATACATTATATACCAGTTAATGAGATTAATTAGATCTGTTGCAACTTGCAGCAGTGTACCCTGTGTGCAAAATATGTTCTCATAGACATTACATATTAGTCACATTGAGACATGTGAAGTTAATAATCTTGACTCAGAGACTATTCTGAGACACTACCGTGACGCTTAATGCCCGGTTTTGGGAAGTTAGTGCATGAGATGTCGCAAAATAATCATCAATGTTTCATCACATTGTAACTTCCATGAGACATCAGTTTGAGATATCGCATAGACTTCGCATAAAGTGCACAAAGTCCAGGGGAAAAAAAGCAAAAAAATGTATTCACTGTTCACTGTCCGCCGATTGATCCACGAAGATTCGAACCGGCTACCCCTACATTTATTGACCTACGCCTAACCTATTGGGACACTACCTATCAAGATGATAGAATAATATTTTTTTTTTATTTTTTAAATTTTTTTACAACATGCATTTTCAACTTTTTAACAAAAGCAGAATATTTTTTTGAGTATTTTTTATATATATATATAACGTATTTTGGACGAGTAATTTTTAAGTATTTATAGTTTAGATGATCGGAGTGGAGTGGTAGAGGATGGTAAGTAGGTAGTAGGTACTACTCCGCTAGTCAACATTTTAAATACTTTATGTAAGGCTCGGATTTCAATGAATATTTTTTCCGAGCTACAAATGTGTTTCAAGTACTCCATGTTGTAACCACACATTTTTTGAATTTTTAATGGTTTTTATATTTTTTTGGGCATTTTTAAGTCATGAACTTATAACTTATAAATTGATTGTTTGAAGTTTGATTTTTGTAGATCGAAATTCAGAATAATATTCTGATTCGTGCCTTCGTAATAAAACAATGTATGTTGTCTTTCAAAAGTGTAAAAAATTAAGAAATGATAACGATAGAAAATATATTTTTTTCTAAAAATGTTGTAACGACTTAAAATTATCTGAAAGGAATATTTTCAAAACTTTAATGTCTTCTGAAACAATGAGTGTCTTGCGTTAAACGGATCACAGTTCCTTATAGTACAAAACCAGATTCAGTATCTAATATATTTAGTGGGAACCTAGCTTCAATATAAAAATAATATACAGAACCACCTATATTATACCACCTGTATATTCCACGAATACTATTAAATACTAAGTACTATGTACCTGCACTGTTGGCGTTTTTATAAAAATGTTTTATTGCATCGGGTGTCCATGAGCTGTTTTCAATCATTAGTCATTACGTTGAATTCATAGGAATGCGAAAGAACGAGTTGTTCATAACATCCTCTTCATAATTAATTATTAAATAATGTAATATCAGAATATAGCTGGTATTGGCGAGCTTACCAATAAACATACCTACACCAGAGTTCATTTTTTTTTTTTGAGATCGAATAGATTGTGGAAGGAGAATTCACAATAATATTCAATGATATACAGAAAATAATATGCATGCTCGAATGCATTTAATAATTATCTTAATAGGTGGTGGTAAAGAGCCTTTATATATATAGAGAGTCTTTATTATCTAGGCTCTCTAGGTGTTTGTATAAGCTATAAGAAAACTATAAACGTCCAAAGATTAGTACTTACGTATAAGTTGATGGATGTTTTTTTTAAAAAATAAATTAGCTAAACCGCTAAATATCTTGAAAATGTTTTTTATGAAACATTAAACAATTATAAATACATACCATACAATTATATTAGTATTATGACTAATAGGTATGCCTACAATGTACATTCTGCATAATTGCTATACTACGTAGTCATATAAAAACAATAAACGTTATTAGGTATAAAAAAATTAATTTGGCACGTTATCATTTTGTTCAGAAAAATGATATGTATTTATAAACTTAAGTTTAAATAAAAATGTTGAACCAGAGTTTAATTGAGCACTCTATTTATCTACTCCAATATGTTATCAAAAGACATTGTACTATAGCTTATATCTTTAGTTCGTTATATAAAAAAATAATAAATATTATCTACAATAGTATAAGGACATTGGAGTGGAAAAAAATCCTGCAATGTCTGCAGAGAATCATGTCTTTCGGTAATTGTACAAATATCATTGTTGTCAATGTGTATTTAAGATTTATAATTGGCTATAGGAATTGGAGGGGGAGGGATTAAATGTAATGTACACATTTAATGGGAGCTCACGGATAGTTCTTCTATATAATATAATATTATACTCATATTATAAAGCTGAAAAGCTTGTATGCACTGTCTCTAAACCTACTGAAATTATTTCAATACAAGTAATATCAATAGATTCCTTGACTCGGAGACGAGTTTTAGCTTCTCAT
This sequence comes from Macrosiphum rosae, assembly GCA_016617965.1. Lineage (NCBI taxonomy): Eukaryota > Metazoa > Arthropoda > Insecta > Hemiptera > Aphididae > Macrosiphum > Macrosiphum rosae. The sequence continues at coordinate 8,414 of WHPZ01564589.1, forward strand.
TTTCAAAACCATACATTTGGCATACGAAAATTGAATAATTTTTTTGTTTATATTATGTAAAAATGCCGTTAGAAGTTGGAGAAAAAAAAATTGGTATACACTAGTCGACTCGCTATGTGTTGCCACGGGATATTTTTAAATATAATAAAATTGAATTTATTGTTCGTTATTCGAATGCACAACATAAGGCGATGTCCTTATGTTTGTAGCTTATAGACTCAAAAACCGACTTTGAAGCTAAAGTTTCCGAGATATCAGGAAAGTTTAGATAGTAGTTTGAACCACCTAACCACGTTCGAAAATATAACACTATACCAAGTACCTACTATCAACAGGCGAATTGCCCATCTCGCCATCTCGGTCGAATTAGTTTACAAAACGAGGTACTACATCGATGTAGATTTCCCCGTCAACTGATGGGTACCTACATATGAAAACCGAGATATACCGAAATTTTATGTTTATTCATTTTTTTACGTGTTATATGCACTATATTATACAGTCGGTGGGATATAAAATATTAAAAACGAATACTGTTATAGTGAGTACTCTCTCTCACTCTCTATCTCTTTCTCCGTCTCTTAGTTTATCTTATACAATAATTTATTATCGCAAGTTGTATATATGAAATCCGTCACTTGTATGCATTTCAAAGAAACACGAGTCGATCGCGTATAACATAATATATACTATGTATAATATATATCCAACCAAACTATATAATACACCTTATAGCAAATAAAACGATATAATTGGGTACCAGCTGAATATAAATATAGTATATCGAGTACTATTTTAGTACACATAACGAACTCGATTTTACGAGTGTGTGTAATGACATATACCTAATATATATATATATATGTATGTATATTATCGTAATAACGTTATGTGCGCAATAAGTACCTACCGGTAGCACATGTGCGCATTTCCCGGTATATACCGAGCGACAGCAGGAAAAACATCGTTAAGACCGCGCGCTGTACAGAATAGTGTGGTGGCTTTCGGGTGGCGGCGTACCGCGACTATACCGACGACGACGACGACGACCACACCGCCACCGCCACCGACGACGACGACACGAGCCCACCAGATACGCAAAACCATAAAAACGTTTGACTATACATCGCTAAGAATTGTACGGTTCGAATTACTATTTACCGCTGGTACATAAAAGCGGAGACGACGCGGTGCAGGGCGATGACTCGGGCGCATAAGCACTTTTCCGCCGCACGTGCGGCAGAGGGATGTCGTGGGGATTTTACGACACAGCAATAACGCGCGAGAAAAAAAAAATGTTTTAAAGAGAACACTGCGAGGAGACGGACAGACAGGAGTAGGTATTGCCACCGCAGCCGTATTTATTCCCACTATAATATTATACGAACCACCGTCATGGCGGGTATAGGCAGGTATGATGGTTAAACTATAAACAGTAAACACATTTCCGAGCTTTGTACATGTGTATTATAGTGTTATAATATACACATAATAGTATATTATAGGTAGGTACTTATTATAATATTATAATTTATAAGAGTTATATACAGTATTGTATTATAGACACTAGACAGGTATGCGCGTATTACGAGGCTCGAGTGTTGTGCGCGTTTTGCATTTTAACGCGGACGTTATGTTTATCTGTGAGCTGAAATGTCGTGTTGTTTAAAATTATTATGTTTTATTATTTTGTTTCGTAGGCAGTATATTATTATACTATATAGTATGTAAAGCGATTGTAAAATGTAATGCATTAATGCAGCTATTCGTTAGGTATCAAATAACCAGTATGTTTCACTATAGGTGCACTGTTTTTGACAAGTTTAATAAGGATTTTTATCAGAATTGACTAAATCAGCTACAGTTGAACTACTTTTACTTAGTTTAACAAATCAAGACAACTTTATTTTTACAAATGTTTCAACTGTTCCATGTTTGAAAATTAATTCGCTTCATTTCATTCCATTTTCTATCAATTCGCAAGTATATTACACTTTTGAAAAACTTTTGACACCACAAACTCCTTAATTATATTAACTATTATTATTTAAAGTTTCCCATTGTTAGTTGAACAAATATTAGGAATTGTCGTCAAACACGCTTAAATACAATCTCTAGAGACAGCATTTTCGCAACAATGGATTCGAATACGATAACCTTTACTAATATATTTGACTGAACTTGAACAATACGAAGAAAAAAGTATTTTTACCAAAGTTGAGATAAAAAAAACATTTTGTGACAAACTACATTTCATCAACTTTTTAGCTCTGCTTATTTTCACTAAGTTATCGACTGAAAGTCCATAACACGTATTCTAGCGTAATCATTTTTTATCATTTAATTAATTGTGTCAACATACAATTTTTTTTTTTTGTTTAATTCAAGATGTACTGTTATCGTTTACCTTAATTTTTGTACTTACAAATATATTTTGTAAATTGCCGTTTGGCATCACAGAAATAAAATAAAGAAATTAATAAAATATAAATATTACTTAATTATGGACGTTATATAGCTAAAATTTAATGTAATATATTTGAATATAGTTAACGATTTTCATAAAAAAAAACACAGAATTCACTACAAACCTTTGGTGGTATATATGATGCAAATAAGTTTTACGCGAAGATTGTTAACAATATTAATCTAAATACTTTGAAAATATTGCTTGTAGTAAATATTTTACAATATATGTGATGGAGAAAACTTTCAAGTCCCTTCGAATAATATTTTCGGAATTACAACCACTCTAAGACTATTGTTTTTTATTTAAATATCCGATTCCTTCGGAATTTGAACTACAAACAATTATATAATTGTGCTCATTTATTTTTAATATTTTTGAATACATTGCTATAAGAACGACTTATGTGCAGGATGTTGTATTACATTTTTGACTGAACCTACAAATTAAAAAAAAAAAACACTGAACAGATTTCAAATGTAACAAATAGCTTATTAAGCTCCAAAAGATGATGATAGACAAAAAAAAAACCATAATTGTAAAAACCAATCTATTCATCTCTCTACGACAATCTAAAATGTGTGTACCAATAAGCAGGTCTATGAATTATGACGGATTAAAAGATGCATGCAAAATTAACATGTTACACTTTTTTATTTTTTATTATTGAGGGAAATTAAAATATGTCTATCGTCTAATATAGGCACCCAATGATGAGTTGATTCAATTTTTATTTATAACATTTTAATTTTATGTAACGCAGTAACGCCTGTCATCCCGTATACGTATACGTAGGTTGAATTAATAATTTTATGGTTTTCTATATACAAATTATTATATGACATTTCTATTGCATGTTTTCATAACTACGTTAAATTAACAATCGGTATAGCTTAAATTTACATATTATTGATTGGGGGTTGACCCTATAGCTTGTGTAGGTGAAGGATACTTTTTTATCCATCAATAAAAATAATTTGAACCCAAAATATAACATTACGTATTATCTCTTGATTCGTTATATTTTCATATTGGTATCATAATTAAATAAAT
>WHPZ01564618.1:0-11722 GCA_016617965.1 Macrosiphum rosae
ATTTGTTTAAATATAGATTTGAATGGTATTTCTATATATTTGTTATTAACATGTTTTATTTGATTCCATTTGTATTTATGCGAGAATCGTGGTATTCTGGGCGTTAGGAAATCAACTGTTTATCAGTATTTTTAATTTTATTAAAAAATGTTTAGTATAAGTAAGCCAGATAGCTATTGTTCCGTACACCTAATACCTACGTTATGAATTTATGATTAAGGAAGCAAGACATAAAAAAATCATTATCAATTCAATGTTATCGTTTTGTTAGTAACTTTAATATGAATAATATAGTAGAGCATTCATTATAATGGACATTTTTACTATAAACGATTATAGTCACAAAAATTTCTACATTTGCCTTAATTTTCAAATTCAATACTGTAATTATATATTGCAATATATTTGCATGTAATATTTTATCTTTAAGTGGTAAAAACTAAAAGATAAACTTATTAAATATACACACATATAGTTTAATAGACATATATATATATATATATATATATATTATAATTATACTACATATATATAAATATATAACACGTACTGTCATACTAGTTACTACAATTGAATTGAAATTTGAACTAGCAAATGGTAATTAATTTAATTTATTCTTGAAAATGGGTAGAGTCGTCACTCGTCAGTAAAATTAATCAATGACACGGTTATCGAATTTCATTAGATTTTTTTAAACAATTGTTATTCATTAGAGAGCATAATATCATGTAACAAGTAACAAAAACTATATAATATATTATAAATCAAATTACATAATTGTCTACTACTTTTTTGTGTGAGAAAATCTATAATTATTTGTAAGAAGAAAAATATTCTAATTTATGAATTTATACACTCAGAAACCCACAAGTGTTGTTTGTGTAATAATAATAATCATAAATTAAAATTTTGTAGGAAAAATATGAATAATATGGTGTATTTGAATATTTTTTTAAATCGTGTAACATACTTTCTATCTAATTTAACATACTTATTGTTTTTATATATGAATACCAGAATACACCAGATGTTATAATAGAATAAAAGACAAATGTGGTTTTCTCTCAATAACAAAATTTAGGCGAAGTGAAAATTTAAATTCACTATGCAGTTTAATTAATAATAATTATTTTCAGAATTTTTTTTTTTAATCTGCTGAATGTAATTTTTAACTGCTAATTTATCGGTAAATTATAGATTCCAAAAATAACTGAGTGGCATGATCATCAACTTTATGGGTAAACATATTAGCATTAACATACGAATAATAACATAATATGGGTAATGAGCCCTTTTTCTTTTTCGTTAATCGGTTCAGACAGCAGATAGACCGCATTATTTTTCAGAATATGTCATTCAAACGTCTAGTATTAATGGGAATGGAAAGTGTCCGACGGTGTTTATAGGTGAATGAGAAAATTCGTCATTAAAGGCATTTAGCTCATGCAAAAAAACCGTCAAATTCATAAATCATTTAATGGGTCGTATCATTAGAGAAAGCGTGCGTGTGAGTGTACAATGTACATATACATTTATTGTACCCCAAGTGAAACTGTGTTTACCACGTATATGCAATTTGTGCACTTGAAAAATCTACTGGAAAGTACACAATATAATAAATTATAATGATCGTATAATATGAATATTATAACAAAGGGTAAGCGTCATAATCATAAACCAGACTCGTAATCGAAATCGATTCATTATAAAAAAAAAAATGTATACGTTGCTGGCACAAATCATATTCAATTGGATAAATAATAAATATTATATATTATAATACTTATTAATTGTAGAAATGTTATACGTTATGTTTGAAGAATTAAAATATACAACTGTGTAATATACATTTTACTAAATCCATAATAACGATCCGTATGTACCTGTATGTAGCTATAGCATATTATTTATTTATATTCTGGAAATCTTCCAGGCCGTCTCTACGTAAATCTAGAAGATTCGTTGAATTTATTTCTGACCCTAAAGACCTTATCCGACAACCGGTTTAACAACAGACCACATTAGCCTTAATGCAGCACACCACGACATTTACATATTTCACTTCAAGTTTTTGTCATTAGGTATGTATTTTTGCACTGTCGCTGGCATAGTGCAGGTATACATATTGGGATCTTAAGATAAAAACAATTTTTTTTTTCGTGTAAACTTGTATATACGGTGCAAATTACGCAACAGACCATTTTACGAACTCAACAATCCAAGTGCGATGCGTCAGTTAGATAGTTGCAAAATTGCGCAGTAAATATAATATATAAACGAAATGGCTATTTGTTGTACTCTCTCGTCAACCCGAAAAACCAGCGGCGATAATGATAAAAATATTTGGTTATCCCGTCGCCGGCGTATTGGATGGACATATTATTATTATGTATTATATATTTATATTATATTATAACATATATAGCTGCACACGACGGCCTTGTTGGCGGCGTAGTTAACTGCAGTATGTCAAGCATGAAAAGCTCTTTTTAAGTGTTTTTTTTATCTTTTTTTACGCATAAGAACTCCGTAAATCGTAATTCGTTGTAAAAATAGAATCTAAAACACTCACACGACCATTAACGTGAGCATTGTAAGAATTGGACTCAAGGTAAAACGTTTATAATAATATATACACTATACGTACGTCTGTGCGCCCAACACAAGAGTTGAAGAGAAAGGATAAATTATACTACATATTGTTTACAGTCGTTATACCCAGTTGTCCTCGACACACCATCTTTTTACATATTATTATTATTATTATTATGATTATATTACTTTGTATTTTCAATTTTGTACATATATATATGTACGTACGCGACTGGTGTGTTATTGTAGAAATATAATATAATATATTGTATTCCCTCCGGCGGCGGTAGTACCTACAGCTGCATAAAACTACCTCTGTACAAAAATCAAAATACATAATAGATATATGCACAGAGATTTTTTATTTATTGTTTTTATTATTCGTCGTCCGACGACAATGATAATAATATTATAATAAGAACGTCGTTCTTTGGCGCGCTAGGCGACTATGTGCTAACAATATATAGTTGAGAACAAGCTCCGCGAGCAACGATAGACGGTATACTTAAACTATAAAGTATAAATAATTATAAATTATTATTGTGTGGAATAGGTAGTCATTTTTTTCCGATCTGGCCCCGCGGGACCTCGCAATAGACGATACCGCACTGAATACCCTTTTGGTACGAGTGAGAGATATTGTTGCTAAAGGCGGCTTATATAATATAGATGGGTACCTATACTCGTCACTCGCATCTCAATTATGAATTATGATTAATGATTATATTATATTGAAATAATATGCGCCACATGTGTCAATCGCTGTTATTGTACTGATCTCGTGATCACGAGCACATAGTATTACTATACTGTACGGTTAAATAGTTTTTCTTTCTCGTTTCATGTACACAATATATATTATACCTACACAATATATTATAGTAAAAGCGATTAATTTTTACCGGCTATTGTTTGTCCCAACAGGTTTCACGTGAAAAAAACCAAACCGAAAACGTGAACGTACAACATAGAAGTAAATAGTATATGCTGCATATACGACTATACAATATACATTTATATTTATTATATGTACAATATACAGCCAGTATAGATAGGTATAGTGTATACTAAACCGTATAAATATACTTAGTTCGTATCTACGAATCTACCTATACATTCTATTTCTATATATACAAGAGAACAAGAACATTGTCATTTATGCTATGGTGGCGTTTTTTTACTATACAAGAATGGTCCTGCAGCAAGCTCTTTTAAATAACACATAGATAAAAACAAAATGCTAATTTTTATGATTGATTTTTCGCGGTCTGATATCAGGGGAGAAATCCCATTCTCGTTGAAGTCACCCGCGTGGGTCCCAAGTCAAACGTAATTTCGTCAAATAAAATTTATACGCGCGTTGCTAAAATATCATATCATATAGGTGTAATACAACAGTTGTAGTCATCTCGAGCTGGGGAGCAATTTAGTTATTATTATATCCACAACCCGCCGAATAGGAAAGATCAAAATCCAAAGTAACAAAATACGCTTCCGGTTGTTGCGGTCTTATTGAAAGGTACGGCACGCGCGTTTCGACTTTCTAGTGGACCGCTAAGTGGAGTGTGACGCAGCGGCCACCGCACGACGGGCGCGAGACGACTAACGATTTTGCTCTAACTACGACTGCTCCTCGTAAGTCGAATTTTCATCATTATTATTATTGATTATATTTTACTATAAATGTATATTATATATAATGATATTGTAATAATAATATAATATATAATATACAATGTCATATTATCGTCTATACAACTCACCGGTGGTGGTTCGGAGACGTACACCTCGTGAGTGGGATATTCCGTTTTCATGCTGATGCTGTCTTCCGACGCTGTACCGGCTGCTGCGACCGCGGCTTCCTGTTGCTTGTCCATGTCGGTCGTGTCGACTGACTGCTGTCGCGTTCTACGCGTTTAAAATATACGACGACAATATATCGACTTATCAAGTATTGCACCGGGCGGGGACGACTATACGTCGCGGACCTGAAGATTTATGATAAGTTTATATATTGGGTATATTATGACGTACTGTGTCAATGACGTCCGCGCTCGATTCCCACCGACGACGGCCGATCGCTTGTACTGACTTGATCGACTGTCGGTGCGTGTATAGAGTTTTGGTTATTGATACTATGTCGATGACGATATAATATTATGTCTGCGGTGGATACCAGCTAGGTATATTGCCTAATGCGTTCGGCGACCGGTCTCTGACTGACTGATCGGAACTGGCGCGGCGAGAGACGATCGGCAGCGGACGGTGGCTGTACGCGTACAATACCAAATAGTATATTATTCTTGTCGAGAGCAACTGACTCAGTCGAGCGGGCGGACGCGGACACGGATTTCCACCACCGACGCGTGTTTTGGATTTGGGAAGGGCGCGGCGAGAGATTCGAGCTCGTGACCTCCCACGCGATGATAACAATAATAATAACAATAATACGTATTGCAGTATGTTTTACTAAATAATAATATTCGAGTAAAAGACGTACACAAATTAAATATAGTCGTGTTGTATTGTGGTTGCGACAGACTTACGCGTAAGCATTGTTTTCCACCTGTTTTCTAGCGAAAAAAACGTAACACGCTTGCAGTCGTCTGGAAAGTGGAATGATACACGATGTTGGACTACACTATGATATACAAATCTGTTACGGCTTGTATTTATTTCCTGCAACAAAAAACGTGTACTACTATATGATACACCTACTATTAAAATAAAATACCCACTACACCCTCGAAACAAAAAAAAATGCCATAAATTATTTAATTTTTAAATGTTCCCTTTTTTAACATTCATACAAAATCGTGTTTTGTTGAAATGACGACTAAACCTTTGTTATATTATAGAGACGCGTACTGAGCATTATAACATTAAACAATAAACCTATACAAGAGTTAATATATAGTTACCTTGCGTTTGTAACTATAGTCTATAATTCACGTTGTTTGGAGACCTCGACGAAAGTGAACGTCTGTACACTGCTGTACATATACTATGTACACTATAGGTGTATAGATATCATATTTTATTATGGAGATGTACAGAAAGCTTTGATAACCCTTATAGATACCAAATCTCCAAGAGCATAACTGACTTTTGAGGGCCAAATGGGGCTATAGTGCTATAGGTACGTATAATGCCTACATAATATATTAATATGTATCTAGTATCTACTATGTAGAACTATTTAATTTTATAAATGTATATTTGAATAATTGTATAATAATAATTGTACATATGTATCTACTGCAGTGTACTTTTATTCATATAATCATTAGCCTGAACGATTTAAATGTAGGTACATATAATTTTAAAATTTAAATGTAAAAAACCCGATTATGTGAACTTATGAATTATAAGTACCTAGGTTATAGGTAACTAATCTATTTTAACAAGGAAATTGTACTGAACATAATATAATAAAAATGACTGTATAAGTATAATATATATTGCAATTATTTTAATGAAGTAAAGTTGTGTAATTACAGCTAGTTAGGTATTCAATACATTTTTTAAATGTTTGGTTGTAATATTATAAGGATAAACAATAAGTTCAAATATAGCATATTATAGGTACATGTTATTTTGTTGCACTAAATATAGAACGAATTAATATGTTAAATAATTATAAGTTATATAATATTTCATCATAGCTACTTTTTTTTTTTAATAAGTACGAGATGTGGTAATCGCTAATGAAATATGAAATTCTCATACCAAATCCTCAATTTTGAATAAAAAACAATGGAAAAACATACACTTGAAAATGAAAATAAGAAATATTTAGTTGTTGGTTTATATTATAAAAAATGTATCATTTATCTAAAAAGAAACCATATTTTTATAAAAAGAAAATAATACGATAAGAAGATGTACCTACTAACTACCTAGTAAAATTAGTTGTCAGAAAAAAAAAATTCAGTGGTGTATCTAAAGCTCGAACAGGGGGAGGATTAATTAAATTTTTTTTTTCAAGCCAGATATAGTCATCTATGGTTATACCTACTTTTGATACAATGGTACGAATATATAATATATAATAATAATCAATAATGTTATCTATAATAATCTATTATGTTTATATAGGTATACCTACCTAAATTAAAATTGTATTTTTTCTGAAAATAAATGTGCCCCCCCCACCATTTCAGATTTCTAGGTTCGATCCTGGATGATCCTTCATTTTTGATCATTGATTTTAACACTAATATAATATAATCTTTGGTTTATTATTTACCTGTATATAGATAATTATAAATATTACATTTACATAAAACGAACTTCCAAAGGCCAACATCATCCATGTCGAATACTTTGTTTTACTCATTATTTTGTAAGCCCTTTTAAATCTTAACTTATAAGCTCAACTCGTTATAAATATATGTATAATATAATATATACTTATATATTATACATAAGTTACCCGTCTTAGTGTCTTAAAATATAAAAATAAATAAATACAAAATCAGAAAAAAAAATGGTTTCTCGTACAGATGACTTATATTGAAAGTAGGTAACAAACTCCAATATTATTATAGGTGTCAATAATATTCACTGAAGCTTATAATCTCAAGCTATACATAAAGAAATATGAACCAATCTTTATGGATAGGTATAAATTATTACAGTGAAATATGATACCTTCCACAGATCCATTTTTTTTCTGCATACCTTTATATACATTATACTTTATTATTATGTGTGTGTGGGAAATTATACCTTTCTATTTAACCTACAACAACTATAGCTTATAAACCATCTTCATAAATTCACATTTCACCTTGTACCTACTGGTGACTACAGTCTATATAAACAACGTATTCTTCTATATATACTATATTATTATAATAAAATAATACATTCGTTATGACTAGAGTTATACCTATTTAAAACTTTTATTTTAATGATGTGTGTAGCTGTGTAGGATGTAGGTGTAGGTACCCAGATGTATACAAGCATTTATATGTAGGTATATTTTTTCCGCCAGAAGCGGAGCGAGTGGGATTAAAAACATTAAAAAATATTGTTTACTATTAAACAGGTGTCAGACACCAGTGTACCTAGTACCGGCTATGTATATTTATAATGTGATTAATAATTATTATATAATACGTATAAAATAGTAATTATCACTAACAATGGCCATATGAATGAAATAAGAAAAATAAGTTTTTGTACCTATCTGATTGTGTGGACATTACCGAGGTCAGTATATTTTATATCACTTAGATCAGCTTTTCTCAACCTGTGATACGCCGTACGCGTAGCATAAATCATAATACGTATGGGCAATGGGCCTTAATGCATTATATTATAGTATTAATCGGAACCTAACTGTCCCCATCCCGTCCATGCAAAGAACACGAGCGAGATCAGTGACGGCAGTGATTTGCTCGTCAAAGAACAAGTCTGATACCAGTGATCCAGCAGTGACACCTACGTGAAAAAACATGGTACATTGAAAGGAGGCCAATAATATTAATGTTGTAGTAATATCACCTGGTGCCTAATATTATAATATAGTCCATACTCTATGGTTAAAATAATTAAACTGTTAATAACTCATCCGTTACACGACAAATTACTTTTTCAACTTTTCTATGACTTTGATATTACACTGCTCATGACACTGCATATTATGCATAAAATTAAACAATTCTTAACTTCCCTGTACCTAACCTATTCGTTGAATTAAAAGGTAAGCGAAACTAGAATTTTCATAGTATTATGCATTTATATACTTAGGTACTGTATTAGTATACGTATACCTAAACGTCATTAGATCATTACAAGAATTTCTTAACGACTATTATGGCTAAGCCTAGTATTCTGACAACTAACGTTTATAAATATATTTTTATTTTTAATCTAGAATTTATACAATCTCTACATAAAAAAGTACAATAAGCATAAAGGATGTTTTTATAATTAAATGAAGTTTTTATTTGATTAGGAATGAAAATTGATCACTAATAACATCTAAGTTAGGTGAGATAATTATAAATAATTGATACGACAAATTGTTACTGTTTGTATATATTCACTTAATGTAATTAATACAACGTCGAATTAAGATAATTATAGGGATGAGAAGTTATAGGGGGTAAAATTGGCAAGACATGACAAATAAAAAACCGGGAAAGTGTATATCGCTCTGCTGTACAGTAGGTTACAATCGAGTCACTAGCTGTAATGGATGGTGTTGAATTTGAATTAAATGACATAAAATCATTGTATACGAAAAATGATTTTGAGCGAAGATGGTTTGCCAGCATATAATATTACTAAGTAGGTATATTTTATGATATTCAGGTGATTAAAGTAATTCATTTTAGTATCAGGCATTAGTATCTACTACAATAGGTTAAATTCATTTTTGCCAAAAAATTACATTTGAAAATATCATAGTGTGTATAAAATATAATAATATACTTTAAGAGTGTCATCTATCCACAAATAATATTTTTAAATTTCAACAAAATAACCAAAATCGTTATTCGTGGTATTAAATTTTTAATATGTCATTTCGTCCAAATTTGAATTGAAAATATATGTAAGAAATAACGGTTCATAAATATACTTTTTAGATTTTTAGTTACAGTATGAACTATTTAAAAAAATAAAATTTAAGTATTAGAATCTTTGTTTTCAATTTTCAATCCTTATCTATATAATAACTTAACGTTATATAATTGTTTAATTACAATAATTCATACATTTCGAGATTTTCATAAATTTCGTCAAAATTTGAACTTTAAATGATTATAAAAAAAAAACTTGCCTATGTATTTTTAATATTTTTCATCTGCCATTGTTACAATATATCAAGAGCACTGTATTGCATTTTCACGCTTTTTGGTCCAACAAATAACATTTTATTGATATTTATAAAAAAAAAAAACTAAAAAAATTTAAATTTGAAATTGTCCGTAAAGAGCTCAAAACAAGTCAAAATATTTTCAAAATTGTATGTTGTATAGAAAATGAAAATATAAACATTCAGTGAAATTGTCATATTATTACAGTCATTGGTTTTTGAATTACAAATAATAAGAAAATCGCTACATGAGGAATCGAGTAAATATTCAATGTAAACATATGAGCTTCATATGCTTATAAAAATGTAATGTGATTTTCTTGTAGACATTTTATTTTTTGATAAATAACTGATCCGGGTGCTGGAGTAACGTTACCGCAGCACCCGTAAGATGAAATAGTTTTTTGGGGGGATTTGAAGGTTGCACAGAACTTAATTTTGGTTGTACAAAAGTGTAAAAACTAAAGTACATAATTTATACTGCTTGATTACAATTTATGATTTCGGAAGTACGGGTGCTGGGGTAACGCACCTGTAAAATATCATAGATTATTATAATAATAATATTTAATATAAATACAGGGGGACGGAGTGGTTGAGTGGACTAAGGCGTCGGTGCCCCCTAGACAATTCTGCCAAACTAAGAAACACACGTGTTTAACTTACAATACCCTCCCCCACAGTAAAAAACCACACAATGTTGCCGCGGAATAATTAATAAAAAAAAAAAAAATACAAATACAATATAATTATAATATACATATATATATATATATTTTAAATTGATTATGAAGCCCGGCAACTAAGGCCATTAGCTGTTTGTTTTTGGTTTGTAGTGGAGAAATTGTAAGTTTGTAAATACGTGTGTTTTTGGTTTTTTTTATTGGGCATCCGTAGGTATCTGCCATGCCCGGGTGGGGGATGGCGGCTCTTGTCTCCGAACACCGTGACTTGCCCGAAGAAAAATGCCACTCATGGCCGGGTTCGAACCAGTCGAGGCCACTCCGTCCCCCAAATATAATATAATAAGTGTGTAAAGGTGATCATATCCCAAATTAAATTGTATTATTCAATTGGCAACCGGCGTTTTACGTAAAATCCAATTATTTGGCCAAATGAGAGTGAGCGATGATTTCGAAGGATCATTCGATAAACTGAACTTGTAGTAAACGTATCTACCGAGAATATAGAAGGCGTCAAGAGTAGGCAACCAAAATTGCATGCACGATTAACCCTTCAGACAACGACCGTTGGACAGCGCCTACTTCCAATATATAGGCAAATCAACATACAGCCCAACGATGTGATGGTGGGTATCAATGACAGACAACAAGGAATTGGCACTCACCGAAATGCGAAGGTGTAAAGGATACAAGCTATACAATGGGAAATAAGATTGTGGAGTTTAACCCTTAACTTGGCAAGCATTAAAATATTAGAATGAAAATTCTAAAGTAGATATTTTCAAACTAATTTAAAGTCGCTGAATTCAAAAATGTTGTCAAAAAAAATATTGGACTTGAAAGTTCAAAGTTATGAATTGTATCTTAAAAGATACATAGCCATAAACCAATACTAATATTCATGTATCTAAAAGGATGCATTGCCAGAAATCATGTATAAAAAACCAAGTATAAAATTATCTAATTTTAACATAAAAGTACCTTTTATTATGTAAAATTTCAGTAACTTAAAACTTAAGCTTTCAATATAACAATTCAGACTCATCTTATTTAAGAACAGTATTAATTATCACAGAAATTAGTTTTTAATTAATACTAACATAGGAATATTAAAAAATTAAAATTAAAATGTAGTATGTAGTTTCATTTTTTAAGGGTTAACTATAGAACTATACCATTTGGAAATAAATATTAAAACAATTAAATATTTCGAATGTCGTGAATCTATGTGGTGGGAATGAACATTCGATATGATACGGCTTTTAAAATATTAATTCCGATTCTTCTATAATTTCAAACGTCCAGAATTTGGGTCCGTTTTGTTCTAGAGTGGGATATCAAAATACAAACCACGGTTTAGTACTAAGCCCTAGTATCGTTGAATATTCTATAGACCCAACAACGTTTATTAATTATGTGTAGCCGTGTATGTAGTAGGTACACGGTAATTCTATCTATTCTGTGGTAATACGGTATTACTGTAATTTGCTATCATCACTAATGGAATTTTTCTTATCTGCTTCCACCATAAATACAATTTATGCTGCAACATATTGCAAATAAGTTACGTATTATAATATTATGTAAAACATTTTATAATATGACATTCAAACATTTC
>WHPZ01564656.1:0-51122 GCA_016617965.1 Macrosiphum rosae
GTTTTAGGTCCGTAGCAAATAAGGCATGTTCGCTACTTTTTGGATTAGCAAGAATGGCTAATCAACCATGTACCAAAAATGGTACACATAGCGGTTAACCTGTTAAATATTTTCCACAAAATTATAACTTGCAATGGTACAATAGGTATACAATAAGGGACATTTAATTTGACCTTCCCTAAGAAGCCATTAGCGTCCTGCACTTTCCCACTAACGGTTTAGACTATAGTACCTATATAATATTTTTAAATCAAATATTATACTTGCGTACATTTTTTTCGCTAATATAATGTACACGTGCCTCGTACTCGTTCAATATATTAGATATAGAACGGCGTCTCGTTCGAACGCCTCCTTGAAATATAATATCGTAATGTGACGTGACGTGGTGTATCTACACTGCACAGAGTACGGTTACCACAAAAAGTTTATTATTATTATTATTAGTAGTAGTAGTAGTAGTAACATGGTAGCCGTATGTGTGGTACTTACGTATGCGGTATAATCGCGCCGCCAATGAGCAGTCGCGTGTGCTCGCCGACACGATAACAGGGTGGCTCGCACGCGATACGACCCGCCGGGAGATTATAATATAATATACGCAGCGCATGCGCTACCGAATGCACTTGGTCGAGTGCGGTAGTTGCGTGTGCGTCGTCTCGTCCGGCATATCACGTTACCCGGTCCACGGTATAACATTGCGTTATATTATTATTATTATAGTCTCGAACACCCGGCAAACACACCGCACATATATCTACCTTCCATTATTACTGTTCTACACACGAACGCGTCGACGTCTACGGTCTTGTACTCTTGTATGATGTGTCTGTGTGTGTGCTCAAATGGACTTGGCGAGAAATAAGTATATTTATTATGTACCCAAACATAATATTGTGTAAACGGTTGTTGTACGCAGGACCGCGCGCTCAAAGGTTTATGTCGAATCATTCACTTGTTCATAACACGATGATGTATTATATATTACAGGACGATATTATTATATTTTATATATTTGTATATATATATATAGGTACGTACGGTGGGAGTACCTATAGGTACCAGTCCGGTATACGTTTATGCCGACGAAAACGATATATAGGTACGTGCGACACTCGGTCTCAGGTTAGGAGCTGGTCGAATATTATATATATTCTTATATACCCTGTCGGTGTGTGGTCGAACCTAATCGATGGAATACGAATATGTGCTATGACAATAAATTACAGTGTTTATTTTTCTCGTCGAGTGGTATTTATAACAATTCAAACGATTTTTCGAGATTTTCTTTTCACCCCCCACAAACACACGCATTCTGCAGTGTATTATAAATTATAATATATTACACGTAATACTGTAACGATATAGGTACGAACGATACAGTAATTCTTTTCGTCCGTCCAAAAATCTTCCGCCGGGGTCTAGACACACCAACACTTCTCTAATCGCCTTTGTAAAGTATAAGGTCTCCGAATCAAATCAAAATAATTAAAAACTCGTTTGTTTTACAATTATGAATAAATAATTTGTTTCGGTCGATGCCTGACTTTCGTTGTATTGTAAGGTTGCCGTACAATATGTTTGAATCATTTTTAACATCGTCATGGCCGAAGAAAATCGAATCGTATAAATATACATTGCAGCGATCCATGAGTCCAAACGATTTGTCAAATATAAATTGTGTAGATTGACAGTTATGGAATTTATTACAAAAACGAAAATCGGGGGAGTCGGTCTGCTGCATAGTTGTAGATTTCAAGTGTACCTTATCATTGGTAGGTCACATTATGTGTTGAATTTTTATTCAATGATACCTATCATTACATTCGAATAACAATTCTGAGTGAGACGAGAATTTGTCTAAATATTTTAAAATATTAATTGTATAAAGAAAACAATTATTTATAAGTAATGGCGAAAAAAAGTTTTAAGTCTCTATGATTAACATTTTTTTGAATCATACAACAATGTATCTTTGAGGAGAAAACGTTATTATTATTATTATTTTTTTTTAATTCCAGTATAAAATCCACTCAGGAGCCTAGTGTTAAATGTTTAGGTATTTTTATATTTTTACCAAGCACAACAATTTCAATTTCAATGTTCAACATACATAATATAAAAAAAATAATATGTCAAATATTTATATAAATGATTTAAAATGAGCGAAAGTATTTTTTAAGTATTATACCATGTTAATAAAATGCTAATATAAATGCTTCGTGAATATTTCAAGCATTTACGGTGAATTTTTTTTGATTTACTCAAAAAAATAACAATATCGATTTATCAAAAATTAGTGGTGTGTCAGTGCAGTGTGTATATTATGCAAACATTCTCATTTTCCATAATTTTTTCTTTAGTATAACCCTATTATTAAAGAAGTTCATACATTTTT
Organism: Macrosiphum rosae; assembly: GCA_016617965.1. Taxonomy (NCBI): domain Eukaryota; kingdom Metazoa; phylum Arthropoda; class Insecta; order Hemiptera; family Aphididae; genus Macrosiphum; species Macrosiphum rosae. Next base: position 2,399 of record WHPZ01564656.1, read on the forward strand.
GCTTTATCACTTCCGTGTGTACCAACTAGATCCAATTTTCTGCTAAAAACCAGTAATCACAGTACCACCATCGAAGTTGAAGATTGAAGAATTTTTGCTACTATACAGGGTGATAACTGATTATCACGCACTCGCTAAAAAACAAATAATGATTCAAATGAAAAAATCACCAGAATTTTACATCAATGTAAAACGAATACATTCATCGCTGCACTCAAATTCTTAAACACAACCTAAATAGTGTGAAACGCTGTTTTTAAAAAGACAAAAATGTTTGACCGCAGCAAATTTGCAGATGGCGTCAAAATTCTAGTCGTATTTTGTTATCACTACGTACCTACTATAAATTATTACATTACCGCGGTATCTTAAGACGAATTATTCATCATACCATAGTGTTTTAGGGTTATATTCGATTATAACATTAATATTAATTGACTTTGTTGATATACAAAAGTAATAGCATACCTAACGTATCTATATAATTGTACATACTTTTAAATCATTGTGATCGAAAAAATATATATAATTTAAACGAAAACAACCTTGGACGGCAAAATGATAAATTAATGGTATGTATTATGTATAATATATTAATATGTAATATACCGTACCTACGTTTCATTGCGGTAATTTGGCTGGCGATCAAATCATTTAGCGCTACAATATATTATTATTATATTTTTTTTTTTTAAATTTTCGTAATAGTTATAACTTATTTTGTTATTTATATTATGTAAGTTCAGTGAAATATTATTTTTTAGTATATTATTATTTTATGAGAGTTGACTGAAATCGTTCCAGAACATTAATTATCATCGCGATTATCGTTTGGGGTTTGAGCTGGTACCCGCTCAGACAGTCACAAAGTCGCAATGTATTTTGGTGCTTTATTCCCGCAGATGAACAATAAACAAAGCAATAAATTATCGTATTTACAACACCGAGTTTATAATATTGTTATAATAATAATTAATAACGCGCTATAGACAGGTACATTCGTATTTAAAACCGTTGTATGCGTTATTATGGAAAAAATATGATATTTTTAGGTTTAATAGGTGATTCTTAACACAAATACACTCATTATTAAAAAAACTATTAACGTTTTTGAAAATATTTATTTACATTGTTTCCGGTCAAACATTAAAAAAAAAATATGACTTATTTTTTAATATTTTTTAACCTTATCGTTATAATTTATTATTATTAAAAGGTTCTTATTTAACTTCTAATCCTATCTGTTTGTCCGAGCAAATTTTAGATAACGGCTAAACGTACAGCGATAAACTTGGTGTATTCCGACCAGGTTGATCTCTTGTTTTGCATGCCAAAGAGCTTTTTCTAAAATTAGATTTGGTTGAAATACCTTTAAAATACAACCGCGGTAACCGTATGTCACGAGCAATCGTAGTAACGGAGTCAATATTATATTATTGTAAATTAAATAAATTAAAATATATAACTAAAGTTAAACTGAAAAAACTTTTTTAAGTTTTTAACTAATTTAGCACTTATTTTTAAGTTGCTTACTTTTTTGAACGACCACATACAGTTTTAATTTCACTTATGAAAGCAGAATACTTTTCATAGAATTTCGATTCATAAAAGTCGAATTTAGGAAAAGAAGTTTATAACTTTAAAGTATTTACAATATTTTGCTTTAGAGTTAAATGAAATTAAAACTGTATGTTATCGTTCAAAAAAGTAAAAAAACATTAACAATATTATAAAAATAGAAATTGCCTATTTGAAAATATACTTTTTAAAAAAACATTATATTTTGTAGCGACTTAAAGCCATGTATGAAAAATATTTTCAAAAACGTTAATACGTGTTTTTCAAATAACAAGTGTCTTGTGTTAAATGGATCACCCGGTATATTATTCTCAAAACCAAATGATGAGCGAGCGGCAAGCTATTGTCTTGGGATTTTATTCTTTATGTCGCGCGTTTATTCGTATGAAATAATATATAATATCATAAATATATTTATACATGTTTTTAATGGTTCTTGGATGTTAGAATAATGTTTCTATTTCGTTTTATTATTTCATGCGTTTTAGATTTTATATTTTAAATAAGAAATGTATAAGTACTTAAATATTTAATCGTTTTTTATTAATTCATAATATTATACCATTCTCACGATTTCAAACTTTTAATGTACCTACAATGTAATGTTATGAATGGATAAAACGACATTGCGACACCGCATATAGAAGATGACATTGGTTCACACAGGATACCTACCTATATACATATATTTTCATTATTATAATTATTATTATGTTTTGGTTTAGATTTTATCTTCACTACCTGTCGTATATTGTATAGTGCATATCGATGAATATCATAAAAATGTTCGTACTGCTACTTTTGAATTGTGTTCATTATTTGTAATCCTTAGACATGGAACAATATTATACTTTAAATAATAACAATTATTTGTTATGTACATACAACGATAACGATTTACATCAAACAGGAATAGATTATTCGAATATTTTTTTTTATTATTTTATCTTAAAAAATTATCTGAAAGAACACAATTTTATTAATGTTTCGGATTTCAAAACAGATTTACCAATTTTCGAGTGCATTAAATTAACTGCAGCTCCATATACAACATAAAATGCATTGGTTTTATGATATTTTCTAGTCTTAATAAACCATTTAGTATGGTTACAGGGTGATTCTTTTTTTCACGAACCACTCATTGTTTCAAAAACTTTTAATGTTTTCGAAATTTTTTTTACATGGTTTCAAGTCTTGAAAATACTTTTTATCCTTACAATGTTATAAGACTTCTTGCTTTTTCAATGACAAATACAAAAAGTTTTAATGAAATCTTCGAAGGCGTAATATTTTCCTGTGTATTTCAGTACATAAAAATCGAATTTAGGACGAGTACTGTTTAAAGTTTAGATGAGCAGAGTAGTGGACCAAAATTTTGCAGGGTAACCGCATACCATTCCACTCCGCTCATCTATAGTTTTTAATACTTACAACTCATAAACTACTCATCGTAAATTCGATTTTTATGTATCGAAATACCTAGAAAAATTTTCTACTTTAGAATATATGTAATTAAAACTGTCATTCATGTCATTGCAAATAGTAAAACAATCCAGTTGAAGAAGAAAAACACTTTCATATTTTTTTCAAGCAGATTATAATTTATATAGTATAGTTATACCCACTGTGATATAATATTATTATCGGATTCATAGAAATTTTCAATAAATATAATGTTGTAATAGTTCATTAGATAATTTATTTGAAAACGCATCAATAACCGCAATGCGTACATGACGGGTGATGACGTTAAAATTATTGAAACAAAAATTGAAAACTATGAAGAAATATAATATGAGGTACCTGTATAATACTATTGCTTTATACTTTAGGTAATGGCTATAGGTAGTATATTATTACTTATTATTATTATAAGACTTGTCGATTAATTTTATTCTCCAGCCACGGCATGTTTCTGCATTTGGATGTTAAGTATGATATTTGATTTACCTAGGACTTTACCTATATTATTATTATTATAGATAGTTTTCCGAAATGTTGTACGCGCGTATTGTGACGATGATTTACGGTTATTGAATTCCTTGCGAAGCGTTCGCGTCTCTACACAATAATATGCATAATAATATTATGAACTCCGATGAATAAGACAACCGTAAATTACGTTCCGGAGGGGAAAAAACGTTAACGCTACACGCGGTGGATGAACATTGTACTATAAATGTTTTTCAAACGTATGTACCTAACTACCTACATAATATATATATATATAGATAGGCATTATGACGATGACAAACGGACTACGAGTATTTGTAAAGGGGAGAAGAATCGCTCGGTATTGACGAAAATACGATAATCGGCTTTTATGTAAGAAATATAATAATATTATGATTTAATATTATTATCGTTATGTACGACTCTTACCATTATAATATATAATACAGGTAGGTATGTATTATATGCTATTTCATTGACGCGCATGAGAACACCGATGCTGCTCGCGCGAAGACGGACTTCGAGAAAAAGGACGTTTCGTTATTAATCATTCTGACGTTTCGCCGGATTTTTTTTGTACGAATGTTTCGGACCCGAAACACGGAGCATCGAGGTGAATTGATTTTAAAATTTACGACACTCGGGAAAGACACGTCAAAACGGTGCAGATAATCGATAAAGGCGACGACGGTCCGCCGAACACTGTATATAAAATATATTGTCTATTAAGAAGAAAAAAAAAGTTGAACACATTTACTATACAAACACACGAGCACAATGTCGTATATATATATGCGGTCGCGTTAACCGCGGTCTCTGCCCAGAGAACGTGTATACATAGATACCCACTGTATATAGCTGGTGGTACACGCTTGGTATATACCACGAAATATTATATTATAATATACCCGCTCCATCGCGGGCATATGCAGCTGCCAGCTGTCGGAATCCGAATGAAATATTCGCGATAAAAACGTCTATTTTTACTATTTTTTTTTTTTTTATGTCGACCTTAAAACCACTAACGTATTTGTAAGAGACGATGGTCAAATTATAATATTCTCAAATGTACAGTTTTTTTTTTTTTTATCTTGTACAACGATTTGCTCTCGTGATTTTGTAATCCATTTAATATTTTTATTCGTATGTCATTCATGTCGTGTTTTTCAATTTTGACTTCTTATATATCTAAATATAAGTGTCTAAATTTTTTTCGTTGGTGACTCAATTATTTCGCAGACACACCATCCATAACAATTTGTTAAAAACAACATATAGATTGAAGAAAACTAAAAACTGATAAGACGAAAATTATATTAATGATTGTCATAAATATCAATCTCAAAGACTAAGAAAATAATTCTCACCACGACGCCTGTAAACTAAATCAAAAATATTAAAATATCCCTTTTACCACGACCGTGGCTACAGCTGTCAATCGGATCCCTAAAAAATGTAACCCAGGTGCAGTTTATCCAACGGCGTACATCACTATATACATTTCAACAACTACAAAAACATACGAACTTGAAATTTGGAAAAGTGGTTCAACTATAATGATCTATAGATGTGCAAGAAAAAAAGGATTTTCCGATATTCGAATTTTAAAGACTTGATCAAAAGGGGGTCTTGAGGGATCACGGTGGAAATTGACATTTTATTTGTCGCGCTTATGTATGGGCTCGAATAAAGAAACTACTACATCTTAAAACCAAATGTATGTGAGTAGCTTATATACTAAAAAACTACTCGATTGAATTTGACGAAAATCTCAGAGATGTCAGAAAAAATGTAGAGAGTAAGTATTGTTTAAGGCACGTTAAAATATCTAGGTACCAAGTGCTAAGAAATCCAATCCAAGACTGGCGATTACCCCTCTAGGTAGAATTATTTCAGAAATCTAAGTATATAATATACTAACTCCAATTTTTCCGTGAACTGAGGTGCACCAAAACTCAGATACACTCAAACCGAGATACACCTATAATATAGCGTATATTATGCTATATAGGATAATATGCAAAAAAAAAAAAAGCTGCGAAGCCGGGATATTCATCTATTATTGTGTAATATTGTGTTACATATTTTGTACCTAAGCGTGTACTCTTAAAAAACGTGCCAGAGCGTATATAATATAAATCGGCCAAACATTGCAATCAACCATGGTGATGACAAAATATTATGCATCTGCAGTTTAAACATACGCATTACACTAGCTTTATTCGTTTGCACCTATATACTTATAATATACCTCGTCGAATTGATCACTGTTGACCGCGCGTTATATATCATAGGTACATACTCATTTTTCAAGAATTTAAATAATTTTTTAATAATATTTTTGGATTTCTATAGTGCAATATTATAATATAATATTCTAATATCTATATACGCGCTTCAGACTATCATATACACAATATTATATTATATTATAGTGGTGGTATATTCCTTAATAATCGTAGGTAAATGTCATATCTCAATCGAGAGATGTCTGCAGGTGGTAAAATACGTTATAATATTATATTATTATCGTCATGTATTAATTTAAAAAAAAAAATGATAATGGATAATTTTTTTTTCTGCACCTCGTTTTCAAGAGTGGAGCGCCATCGCTGAATGACGCGGCACCCATATCGTGTTCTCCTCCCCCCCCAACCTTCACAAGACATACCGGGACATCGAAGACGTGTTTGTCGCATATATATATAGATAATAATAATAATATATTATGATGACGTTACCAGAGACGATGGTTTGCATAGTATCTGTCGTGGACCACGCGAACAATAATCGTCGGTCGCCGGTGGCGGACTGATAAACGCCGGTCAGCTGCGCATAATGTATATGATAATAAATTACTCTTCGCGGGCGCACACAACATCCAAGCTCGCGTGTAAGAACATAGAGAAAACACATCGCTGCGGTGCGCCGAAACGGTTTCGTGGGATTATTCTTATTGAAAACGGTCGCGTATATATAAATAATTTATGCTCGTCGCGCAGGTATAATACAATAATAATAATAATATTAGATAATATATTATTATAATATGTTATGTCGCGCAAAGAGGTTTTTTTTTTTTTAAATAATAGTATAATATTATTATATATTTGTATTCGCCTGCAAACGACATAATATAGTGCGCCCGGGTATCGTGGCGGTGTACGATTACCCGAGTCGTGTAATATGTAGGAGACTTAGACGCGGGGCAAGTCGCGGGCCCGCCGACAAATCGTCCGTCTCTGGCCGGGCTCGTTTCAATATGGTTTATCGGTGATTTATATACACCCCGCGTGCGGTGCTGCGGCGGCGGAGACGTCGTCGTTTTTTATCGTGTAAATAACGTGAGCGGAAGAAAAAAATTAATCGAATTCGGCGGAGAAGAGTGAAAAAAATAATAAAGCGTACCCGTATAATATGTATAGAGAAATCTACGGTTTTCGTCGGGTCGGACGCCAACGCGATATAAATTAATATACAATGTGTAAAACGCGTGCGATTAATATTACCCATATATTGTACAGGGTGATTCAAAACGAACACTCTTACCCCCATTATTTTTTCCTTTCGTAATCAATTTATGAAAATTCTGTCTGTTGAAATTTTTAAATATATCCACTGGAATTTAATATATTCAAATATTCACATTTATTTTTACAAATGAACAATGTCCATGGTTTTATATTAATTATCAGGTATATCATCATAAATTTCAAACCGCCACGACAGTTCTAATATTTTCCAAATACATAATTATGGACATATTATATTATCCTTAAACAGTGCACAAAGTTAACAAAAACAAAAACCTTACTCGTTCGACTTTTGATCTCGAAACGTTAACGTTTTCAAAAAAATGATCCGCTAAATAATTTCCAGTATAAAAAGAGAGTTATATATTTAAAAAAAAAAACCCAGAAGTTTGAATCTCCGGGGGACACTTCTCAAGCAGTAGCAGTATACCTACAAAAAACTCAAGAATTTGACAATATGGTTTTTAAGTATATATAGGTGATTGAAAATTCTAAAAATCAGATTTCCAACGACTGCTGCAATATTGAAGAAAAAAAGGGGAGTGACCGTGATCGGTGAATCACCCTGTATATACATACTGCAGTTATACGCGAGTGCCAGTTATATTATGTTTTACAGCGAAACGGCGTATATAATATGCGATCGGAACACATAAATCACTGTACGATAATATATATATATATACCTATAACCTACCCACGCGGGATACCGCTGTTCGGACATTATTATACCTAGGTATATTGGGTCCATATATAGATCAGTCGGCGGTGCTAATTAGTCGAAACACACGTATGTTCATATGCAATACCTGTGCAACATGTATACAATACCTACCTATATAGTATTATATTATATTGTGGTGTATATATTATCATTATACGTGCGTAATAATATTATGTAGACGACCGGCGGCGGCGGCGGAGGCAGATTAGACGAGACTAATATTATATATACCTACGACGGACTTGCGGTAACACGGTATAGCTGGTATAGACGTATGGTATAATATATATACCTATATATACTTTACGGGTATTCCGACACAACTTACGAGTCTCTCTCTCGACCACCGCGGCTATCGCCTGTGTTGGCGATAGTTAATCGACTTAACACGACACACACACACACACACACTTTTGGCGTGAGTTCGTGTGTGTGTGTGTGTGTGTTGGCGCGACCGAGTCGGGTGATAATTTATTAAAATTAAAAGTGGCGTACGTGAAAGAATCTCTGCGGGCGGTGTCGTCGTCGGTATACCGCCGGCACTATATAGGTACTACAGGTTATATTATTATTATTATTATTATTATTATTATTATTGTTTGCGTACAAATAATAATAATATATATATTTTATATACGATCGCGGGATACGACACTCGCACGCCGTGTCGTTATTCGTTTAATAATAATTTTATATTTTATTATCGCACCGTTTCTCCTCTCGTCTGCAGCACTGCCGCCGCAGCTAAAACCCTCTCGCGACGTCTTGATATTGTTATTGTTATTATTATTATTATACGTCTTGTCGGTACGTCATATTTTCCAGGGGGACTTACGTGAACGTGCCATGCTCATATTACGGAACGAGTCCGTGGTGGATTGTCAATCATGGCCATGACGGTATAATAATAATATTAATACGCGTGCGTCCTATATATACGTCTGCGCGTGCGCGTGCGCGGCGGTCTAAGTTGTGGCGAACGAGGCCGCTCGTCGGTGCGTATGGTACACGCGCGCGTTTTTTTTTACGACCGGAGAATTCCAACGCGGCTGCAGACGATGTTCAGCCGTCGCCGCCTCGAGCCGAGTCTCATTTCTTCTTGCTCTTCTTCTTGTTCTTCGCTTCTCACATTATATAAGCCAATACAAGTACCTATACCGGGTGACCGAGCTCGGGTTCGGTTTTTCAAAAATCGTACTCATTTTACTATTTTCCTCGGTGGGTTTGATGAAACCTGCAGGGGTGTCGGATCAATGTAGGTCAGGAGGTTGAATTCGTTCAAGTCGTCTGGAATGTCCAAGATAAGAGTTTTATCATCGAAATAATATATTAATCGATGATTATTTGGTACGTTATAATTCGAGTAGTCTGTATTATTTAATGTTTATTTTCACATAATATCAACAGTGTGACGAGGGTATTCTTGTGGCGAAAATCTTGGAATGTGCACTTCATTTCTCAGTTTTTTTTCAGTAATTATATTAGCTTTATATAACTACTTAACTCATTAATAATTATTAATATTGTAATCCCAGTACCTACATTGTCCTACCGAATATAAAAATTTCAAATTTTTCTAAATTTCTAACACAAATCGATAACGTGCTTGGAGATGAAAACCCGACCAATTAATATTCTTTTCATCGAAAAACCCTTGATCACAAAATTCCGATAAAATCTGTGGGGTCGTTTTTGAAATAAATTTAGAAACACGCACACCCAATTATTGCTTAGCATATAGGTTGCATATTCGCTGCAAAGCTCGACTTCATCCGAGAAAAATTAACAAATATCAAAATTTAATATCGGTGTTGTATCGATGATGTTGGTTTTAGTAAACCACAGCTTACGCTTCCACGGAAGAACAGCACCAATATGGGAATCTTGGTATATTTCCGAATGCGTTCACGTTCAAACTACCCTGTTCATTTATAATATAATATTATTTTCAAGAAAAATCTGTTTAAACTTTAGTCGATATAGGTCGAGTAGTTTTTGAGTCTACATTCTAATATAAGCTACCGACATAAAGACATTTGTCCGCGGGAGGGGGGGAACGTCGACTTAAACATATTATCATGTATCGTCAGTGGCGTATTTTAAATTTTTTTCTGAGGGGGGGGTCAAATATTTCCGACATAATTATAATGGTAGGTACTGATTTAAAGAAATAATATTTTATAGATTATAAGAATAGAAAATATAGTTTTTTATTATATTTTAAATTTCATCGGTTAATTTTAACACACAAGTATATTTTACAATATTTTAAAGTACAAAATCAATAAATAGTCTTTTTTTTTTACAAAGTTCATCCAAAATGTCTTGTGGTACGAGAGAATCTTTTAAATGATAGAAATATGACATTATGACAATAATCGTCCAAAATATCACTCGCTAATCTCTGGACAGAAAATAAATAGGACTTAACTACGTAAGTAAACAAGGTCTTTAATGAACACTAATAAATTGTCGGCTAATAAATGTCACACAAATTACATTTATGTTTTAACTATTATTAAAAAATAATATATTCCTTACGGCTCACATCAGATCAATGAGCTATTATTATTATTATTATTATTTATATATTTATTATATATTTATTTGGTACTTACAGCGTAATAGATATTATCTATTTTATTGAAAAAATATTTAAATATGAACTGCAGTAGTCGTAGCCCCCGCCGTAGTTCGGTAACGAAATACAAACATGAGACATGAAGTAAATGATTCTACGACAATATTGCCTTGCTTACAAAGCAAAAATTTAAATAGATTAATAATAACTATCTATAGAAAAATTTCGTTAATTTCTTGAAATGTCTCGACTGTTTTGAGAATAATTGATGTTATACGATTGATGATATTATTGATCTAATACGGGTATTTTATAAAGTGGTAACACCTACCTTGTGTATAATTTACAGGGAAAAGTTTAGGTGCAAGCGGGTTTTTGAATGTTCGACAGCGTCTGTTAGCTAATTTTAAACTATATTTCATATAAATATTTTGTTCACGGGGAAAAAACCATGTCCGCGAAACCCTACATAAATCGGGGTCAGCAAATATGTAAGAATTTTTAGTTTTTTTTTTTTTTTTTTTGTGAGGTTCTGAGGGGGTCCAATACCCCTGGACCCCCCCTTAAATACGCCACTGAGTATCGTCACACGACCTCACTGCAACTCCGATTATTATTTTTAAATTATAATATGATAGATAAGCTTAAAATCTCGAAATCGCATAGCCACTATATCATACCACCTGTAGACGCGGTCTCGACAAAATATTATGTTGAACTCATTCTAGTGCCGCGGTTACTCGTCAATTATATAGCCGTACCTACCTATAATATATACCTACAATAAATTCTGACAAGTTCAAGTCACCGGCACCGCCTCGTCGCGTGTTCACAACATTATATTAATATTTTAGCGGTAAAATTCACGCCCGCAATGATAATAATAACAATAACGGTACGGGTGCATATTATATTATAGGTATGCCTATGCCCGTACACATGCCTCCTAATATTCCTGTATATATTCCTGCACGCGGTGACGATGAAAAATATATTATTCCGTTTTCGGCCGTCTCGAACGATATAATATAACAATATAATATATTATAACAATATATTACTATAATATAACACAATAAATTGTTGTTCGTCGCTCCGAGGTAGGTATGTCTCGCGAACGGTACTCGCACACATTATAATATTATGTACACACTCGCGAAACAGCTACGCTTAATCGTTGATTAAATGCACATCTTTCACGTTCGAGCGTATTATCATAGCACACGTCACGGTCATGCCCGTACACATAATATAATTTTTTAATAATAATAATAGTGATAATAATTTATATTATATATATGACGTGTGTGTGTGTGTGTGAGTTTGTACAATATCGTTCGGCGGGCCTCATTATTATTGCAGCGTTTTAACAGTTTATAATAATATTTATTTATACATAGGTACTATATGTATATAATATACAGCTATTATAGGTACACAAATGCAGACCGCCGTCCGCCATATTCGTATATACTTATCTACCTACCTATGTATGCGTCGCGCGTACTTAACAATGTAATTTATCACGGTCATCAATTATTATTATTTAGAGAAAAAATAATAATGTTAGAGCCCGCGAGGCGCACGCGGCGGGACGACTCCGGGCTGCAAGTGCTACTTATAATCGACCGACAAACGCGAGCTGATCGTAATATTATAATATCGTGTCTCGTACACCCCGTTTTTGGACGTGTGAGGGGTGATTTTTTGAGAATGCGCCCTACACGTTTCCACGTTTGATCTGTATTAATATGACATTAGGTATTTAGGCGTGCGCATTTGGGCGGTTTGCGTTTGGGCGAATTTTTAAGAAATGCAATGTGTTTGGCCCAAAGCACATCTTCTATGACATGCTAAATGAGTTAGCAGTACTGAATATTCATAAGGAAATACCCATTGACATTGATGAAGTTAAAACAGATTATCTCGACGAAAGCAAAGGCGAATAAAAATTGAAGATTGGTCAAAAGACTAATGAACTTATTAATTTTTCATATTTTCATATTTTAAAATATATTATAACTAATATAATATAGTGGTAGGTATATATATATATGAACGGTGCCCGGGCAAAAGGGAATAAGTACAGAAACACTGTTTTGAGAAAACTAAAAAAACCATTCCTATTTGTACAGTGACTGATTAATTATTCCTTTTTTCTCATAGGTTTTATAAAAAATTAACCTACAGTTTAAATATTTTAAATTAAATATTTTGTCTTTCTGTTAAACTAGCCCCCCCCCCCCATTTAGTATTTCTGGATTCATCCCTGTGTTTGGGAAATATAGCATAATGCGTTTGAGCGAGTGATTTTAAAACATTTTAATGTGTGTGGGCGATCTTTTTTTAATATCCCGGGGTGCTGTATTTTAAAGACTTGGCTTGTCCATGAACTCCACGGGTATGAATAAAAGTTGATTGTTTTTCTTTGTGTGTGTGATTAAAAATTTAAATGATTGAAAATCAAGTTAAAATTTTACTAAAATTAAAATAATATTTAAGTTAAATATAAGTGTGTATACTTAAAAAAAATTGAAATTATGCATGTGCCATTTAGATTGATATAAAATTCTCTATAGATTTTAGATATTATTTTTATCTTAATCTTTACAAACTCACAATTTTATATTTTATATTGTATCATACTCGCTTAAACACATTAGGTACTTTTATTATATGGGTAAAAAGTTAATGAAAGGCCAAACACATGACGCCCACGCAATTATTCAAACTCTAGTTTTTGGAATTTTCGAGTAAGCGTAATATATTATAGGTGTATTATATTTACGAGGCTATCTACTTAAATTTAGTTAGGTATGGAAATATTTTTTTCAAATCAGACGGGAAGTTCTACGAAGATTATCTTTTAATTTTATTTGGATATATATATATATAAATTTAAATTTGAATGGGTAATTTTTTAATTATAACATGACCCTGCATTATGAATATATAATAACTTACATACCTAGTGTATCAAACATTTAATTTTAATTCTTATTATAAATGGATATTGGTGATTGGTTATAAACTTATAAATCATAGTGAGTTATGTACTATGAATCATAAAATAGAATATTTTGTGCAATATATATAATCAAGCAAAACGAAAACAAAGTACAAACGACTTTCCATCACGCCAAATCTATAGCTTTAGTCACGGTCCAAAGTCAAAATATTGAGAAGGAAATTACTAAATTAGGTAATATAATGTTTATGGAATTACATGAACTAACATTTTAAATTAAACTTTACTCGTACTACTGTGTCGTAGGTTCCTATAATATAATGTAAACATATGTATGACGTGTTTTTTTCTGCCATGTCTATTGTCTCACGTTGGAATTCACTTACATAATAATATTATGCCATACAGAGATATGTATATGACATATTACAATATCGTACATATTATCGGATGAGAAAATAATATACGTCCGAACGAAATATATTTTAGTATAACCGATGACGATACTTTACAATAATAATAATAGTTGTCCGATTACGTGTTACGTTATTATATTATTGTCATCCATAAAATATCTTTTGTATACAAGTAGTATGTATAATGATCCAATCAGTTATTCTACATAATCTCTGACCTCGTGCTTTTCTCACACGCGTCCACGGACGATCCCATGCGCACCGTGTCCGTCCAACTCCTTACAAGTCGTCGTCGGTGTCGTGAGCTCTGAAATCAAAAATCTCCTCCTTAATGACAATCGTTGTCAAACCGCTCATCTGTCGATGTACACCGATGTATATGATAGGATTCGTCATTTTTAACAGCCTTTCTCTGTATTATGCGACCGCGCGTCTGCTCTGCCGTCTGTGTACCTACTCATTTATATAACATATAATATTATAGGTAGGTATACCACCTATACTACCAATAATAGTGTAAATCGCATTTGACGAAAATCATTTTAGACCGTCTTACATCCGGCCGTTTTTCATTATTGGAAATATAGGTAGAAAATCAGCACGCGAAATATGTTTATAATAATATGATATTTATATTATGTACCTACGAGTGTTGTAGTTAGGACAAATCAATGTATTTTTTTGAACATAATATATTTTTGGGCCGGATACACGATAAAATGTTTCCAATCGATTTTTCATATGGTTACTAATCAACAAAAACATAAATTATATATATGATGATTGATAGATTTTCCTTGTAGTGGAAAAATATCGGGTACCGTGCCCGTGCTATACTGTTATGGTTCCCAATAATATTTCGTACCACACACTCTTTTGGTAACAAACCACTTTTATGGTCACACAATATTTAAACGTGTATCTTGATGTAAGTGCAATAAAAAGTGAGGGAACAAAAAAAGTCCATACAACTTTAAATTTAAAACATTCTATAACATCAACTTAATAGTCAATACATAATATTAAGTAGGTATGATTAATAAAATAATCATTCTGTAGATATAATTGGAAAACAATTACTAAAATCAGATTTAAAATGAATACCAAAAATCAGCTTTGAACTTATTACTGATCGGGTGAGCTAGCAATGAAAATAAAAACATGTAAATAAGATTAAAATATGCATATGAACACGTTTTGATGAAAAATTGAACTTGTTGACGATGTATACTGTATAAGTGAAAATATTAAGAATACTTTTCCAATCTTCAATTATTTTTATGTGTACCAATATTATTATACCTCAATATTAATTATTCGTATAATTAAAGTAATCAAGTATAATGCTTTTAAAGGGATTTGTGGAGAACGGTTTTTAAAGAGTTCAAAAACAATAATTTGAAAATTCCTAAATTTTAAAATATTTGAACAAAATCTCTAATTTATATAGGAGTTAGTTGGTGTGTGAAATTGGGTAAAGTGAACTGACTTATTTCAAATAGAATAATGACGAATTCAAATAAATTGTGTAAAGTATTATCGCATTAGGTACTAGGTCGGTCAGTACGATGGACCAAAGATGTGTATGTTTTTGCGAAAATAACTGGTCGTCACCAATCCAATGTAAACACAATGTATTTAGCTGATAACATAACATTATAGCTGACAGACAACTTCCTAAACTTTTCATATTCTAAAAATATTTAAAACTTAGATTCTATAATATGCGCGAAGCCATATAAAAAAGCATATAGGTACTAAGAGAAACTTTATTTCCAGGTAATTTTGTTCCGGACATTGATGCCTGGAGACTTCAATCTCTACCGTAATCATCAGGTGGCATTCACAACGTATGAGTTCATGGTGCCGGAGTGAGGTCGGAGTGTACATCGAAAAGTCATCGAATCCGACGCTTAGTTTTCGTCCTCGGGCGCACGACAGCGCAGCATACCTCATAATATTATATACCTCATCGGTGTACTACCCGAGTATACCGCGTATACCCAATAGGTATCTCAACACTGCACGCAATATAGTTCACGCGGTATATAGGTATACCTATATAACATACTATATTCTGCACAATGCGTTGCTGAACAGCGCACGTATTATTATTATTATTCTTACAACAACAGTGCGAGTGTAATATCGTACGATATATTACTATGGGTACCTACCCAATAATATATTATTTAATACGACCGCAATAACAATAATATAATATTATTATATAAGCGGTGTGCCGTGTGCGCGTTACATTATATATATATATATATAGGCGTATTATTTGCGTCGTGTGTTTGCGGAGGAGTGAATAATATATAATATATCGCATAAACGGGGTGGCGGCGGGGAATTGAATAAAAAATCAGAAAAGAAATAAAAAAAAACGCATCGCGATCTTTCGCCCGACCGGGATGGAATCGCGAGCGGATTTCTCGGTCGTTCGCGCCTCTCTGAGAGAGATTGTGTGCGTGTGTGAGGGAGGGAGAGAGAGAGAGAGAGGGAAAAATGGAAAAAGATCGATCGCGATACCGGACCGGGGCCATAGATCACTGGCGGATAAAAACGCGGGCCGACGTTATTTTCTTCTTCTTCGTGTGTGGCTCGCCTGCACCGTCACCTCCACCGACCGTGTCACCTCCACCACCTGCTGCACCGACACCGCAGTCGTCTACCGCGACCAGGTCGCAAACACATACCGAAACGCGCCATATAAATTACCGGCAGCAATAACACAAAATTATAATAATAATAAGAAAATCGTTTCGTGTCGCGCGCATTATTTTTCGCGTGTGCGTACATATATATAGGTACGAGTATAATAATACAATATAATGTGTTGGTTTAGGTATAATAATATTATGCACGAATACATAATATATTATGATATTATAATATGTGTATGATAATATATACACGAGTGTGTGTTCACGGAACCAATCCGAGTAGACAACAATATTATAACGTATATGATAATATAGTATAAAGAAATAATAATAATAATTATTATTTTATCAACGAGTGACAAATATTATAATAATATTTCCGTCACGGCTCGCCCTAGTCCGCGCTCATATCTCGTCCGAGAGCGTAATTTAAGGTAACATTATTTATTATTATGATTAGGCCAAAAAATAGCCAAAAGTTACGAAAAATGCATTTACGACATATAAACTCAGAAAAATGACATAGAAAAAATCCGCGGAATCGACCACGAATTTCTTCAGAAATCATTAGAAATTTGTGGATCGTTTTATTCGAAAACGGGATTTCCTTATGGTGTTAAATAGTACAATATTATGCATATACTACATTAAAATAGAGCGAGTTAGTATTGCTACACTTTTGACGTATCGATTTTTTTGTAATTTTTCTTCTGCTATGGTCAGTATTTTTGTAAGACCATTTTCTAATGTGACTTCCTAGGTATCTTTTTATGATGAAAAAAAAATGTGGTCAAGTCACTGAGTTAAAATGAAGGGCTCAGTGCAATAACCAGTCAAGTCCACTTTTACCAATTGTTCAGGAAAAGCAAATCAAAATTCTTTTTCATTCACCTTTGTGGGCGGGAAATAATTCATTTTGAGATATCGTTGGAAATAATAAAGCGATTTTTCTGATTGTTCTACAAAAATATAGATATTTCTTTCATGAAAAACTCATTTTTGATAAAAATGGACTTGTCTGGTTATTGCACTGAGCCCTATTTAATGTAACAACCTGCCCATGGATGGGGTAAATTGTTATAGCCCAAGCTACATTTTGAAATATTATTATCCAAAATAAATAAGAAATCACAAAATTCACCAGATATTGAGACCAATTTTATTTATTTAAGCCGCTATACGGCTGCTGCTATTATTCTTTGGTATATTGCAATTTGCAGTTTCGACCTCCACAAAGTTTTTTTTTTATAAATTCCTCCCAAATTCGTTTGACGTCAATCCTATTGGTATATAATATAACATTATGACGTTTACCTAAAGCGTTATTATTTTCCTATTTTAATGTTAAACGTACGTGGCCGTCCGTTGTCTGTAGTTCTCCGTATGTTGTCGTATACTCAGACAGCAATTTTTTGTTTAATAATATTATTATAACATTATAATCACGAATAATATTAGTATAACGTTATTATAATACTATTGTTACAAAATACTGTCAGGGTAGTAGTCATAATATTCTTAGGAACAAGCCATGCCACCCCGATTATTGTCTGGACTTCTTGTTCATAATATAATATTAATAATAATCTAATGATTATAATATAATATACTTTATTCTAAAGAATCCCAATATTTTTTAAAATAGATTATTGTTAATTCAACACTCCAGTTGGCCACATTGATACCACATAGAATTTATTTTGAACACAATATTACATATTTAATTTCAATGGAATTAATTTGATTTAATATAACTTGGTGTTATTTTAACACCAAATAATATTAAACTGACATTATTAGGTACCATGTAAGATTTATTTATA
Source organism: Macrosiphum rosae (assembly GCA_016617965.1). NCBI lineage: Eukaryota > Metazoa > Arthropoda > Insecta > Hemiptera > Aphididae > Macrosiphum > Macrosiphum rosae. The sequence goes on from WHPZ01564656.1 coordinate 20,644, forward strand.
ATTATATGTTAAAACGACCACAAAACAGCCTTAGCTCAAATGTGTACAACAATGACACTTATTGTTTTTAAAATAACTACAAATTTCTATGCGTGTATTTTAACAGTGGACTTTTGTTAACACGACTTGTTGTCTTTATTTTCAAAACTTTAAAATAGGTGCACAGTTCTTTTAACGTGTGGGTACATTATTCGAAATTCGAATCGCACTTATTATTTGACTTGTCGCCTTATTGTATTCACTTTATATTCTGCGTTTGTTTGAAACTAATAATTTAGGTACAAGTCACCAACTTATATTACAAATTAAAAGCTCGCAATAAAAAGGACTAACATTTTTTTTTTGCGAAATAAGAAAAAACTTAATCCTAACGCTTTTCCAAACAACGAATGGTCACCGTTGGGAAGAACTATCACTCGGCATACCTAACATTATATGAGCGTGTGCCCACCAAAGTGCATAATAATATTATTATATGCGAATGTTATACTACGTTACAATATGACGCAAATACGATAAAACATCGACAATTTAATAATTACGATCGCCGATTATTGTTGGTATTGCATGTATTATATTATATGGGTACCTATTCATCGTTTTATTATTATTATTATTATACATAGAGGTGTATATATCGTTTCGAACAGCAATAATAACCCGGCAACGGACGGCTGTTAAAAACGCAATCGATTACATATTAGGTGTATAATAACGTATAATTAAACACGTATAAAACAATTTAAAAACCGTAATTTGATCTCCGCATACGATTTCGGGTAATCTGATCTCGGACTCTTTGAAGTCGTATAATAATATCGGTAAACATTTTGGTACCGAAAACGTGATACCTGATCATTATTTAATATCGAATTCATCAAATTATACGTGTGCAGGTGTATATAATAATATTGTGCTGTACACGGCCACCATGTATTATTACGATTACAATAACAATGTTTAATTTTTTTAATAATTGTTGTGACACATCGCGCATCGGGTATATCGGAATAGTCAGCGGAGTAAACTATAATGTTTACAGCGTCGCTTCGATACTGAAATAATTTATAACTATAATATTGTAATATCATTGCGTCGATTACGTTTAAATCTTTGTTTTTATTTCAAAGTAAAATAGTTTTAAATTATTTTAATATTTGTTATACCAAAAAAAAAACGGGTAAGTGAATGTCTCTCTGCTGTACAGTAAGTTACAACTGGGTCAATGTATATAATGGATTGTATTAAGCTTTAATTTAATGATATATAGTATCATTGTCTGAGCGGAGACGGTTTATCAGTCTGGATTTTTTAAATTTGTATTATTTATTGTAGCTTTTAAGTTGAATTAATATTATAATAATATTATTATTTTTTATTCGTTTTTATGGTGATAAACAAAATATAGCGTTAGAAATTAAAATCCCGTTTTTAGCGGTTTTTTCGTAATTTGTCGGTGGTTTTTCCTGTGGCATTAAATAACTATTGAGAAAATTGAAAAATTACCTCTCTAAAGTACCAACTTGATTTTTGCTGCAATTTTCTAAAATATAAGGTACTATATGATGAAATCAAAGCTCTCCTTCTGGTAAAAATTTCGTATACAGGATAAAAAAAAAAAAACTAAACACCATTGTAAAACCAATAGCAGTAAGAATGATAAGGGGCGTCAAAATAATTGTCAAAGTCTCAACAAGATATCATTCGAACAAGTTCAATCTGTATAACTTTAGATGGTCTTACACATAATATCGTGTAATTTTCTTTTCGTTTTAATTCGTTATTAAATATTTGTCAATATTTAATAATTTAATATCGTCTTTATTATAATAGTTCAATAAGCCGAAACTCAACTAGCGCGTTGGGGCTATATAATAGTATATTTTTATAAAAGTCGAGACTCATTTCGGATAAACATTCGATTTTAAATGTTGGGACTGAACTAATAATAAAAATAATAAATTATATAAAACTCAAGACTCAACTCGGACAATTTCAAAACTGTATTTTTTTTTTCGGGAAACTCAATTCGAATGCACCGGTCCACTGGTATATAAGTATATTATGCATAATACCATGGTATAACAGTGGTAACGTGCCTCCACACTGCGGTTTTGTTCGCAGACGGTGAAGGGCGGCTGATGTGAATGTCGTCGATGTTGGCGGTATTTCGTCATTCGTTTCGTGTACGTCTTATAGATCATAATATTATGTATAAATATTATTATCGCGCGTATATAGGTTTGTTTTGATTTTACACACAATGCGATATATTATTCTGCAACTTCTCTCGTTTTAGACGGTTAAGCAGCTGCAGGTATAGGTACCTACATATATTATTATATACCTACCCGTACAATAATATTATATATAGGTTATTGTTTTTTTTTTCATCAATAATACACCGTACGACGCGATGAATAAAACAAAATATTGGTATATAATATAATATATTACCTATATATTTTATTCATAAGTCGCAGTGTTGTTTACTGCGCTAAGACTACTGGGACCGCAAAATTGAATACGATTTACTATATGTAGGTAGTGATTTATGAACAGTTATATTCAGTTTAAAATTATGGATAAATGTTTAAAAACAAGTGTTGGGTTGTATATTATATTATTATATTATGCTCAGAGTCTCCGTCGCGTATGTATATGTATCGCATGCGCACAATACCGACCGTTGTTGGTGGCGTGTCACATTATTATACATTTATAATATTATTATAACGTACAATAAATATATATATATATATTTATATAGTAAGTAATTTCCGTTCACGCAATACCGGCACCGCTGCTAAAACCGATTTTCCGCAATCGTTTTGTATCACGCTGTTGTTTTGATTAGCGTTTATAATATTATAATATATTGTTATTGCGATAATCATAGTAATATGTGGTCACATATCAAAATCGAATGCTGCAGCGCTTATTATTGCGCAATAATAATATAATATTTATGTCCATTATAACAGCTTTCAATTAACGCGGGTTAACGGCAGTTATCAAATAATATATTGTATAGTGATCGTCATGCCTGCGCGCGATTAGTTTTCAACATGTTAAATTATTGTTTATCAATTATATATTATTAATAATAATAAAACGATGATAATATGTACATTGTTAATTTATGATGTAATAAATACGAACTTATACAGCGGTACAGGTAGAATAAGGTAATGTATTTTTTTTTTTTTTTTTTTGATTGAAATCAACTATATTAACATCGGTGCATATTATTATTATTTTGATATTATCGCGTTCCGTGCGATCGAAACACGAAAATTAATATTAAAATAATATATACATAATGATTACAAATCTTCACAATTCTCTACCAATCGTCTTCATGTAACGTATAATAATGTACACAAGAGAATAGATGTCCCGACCGACACTGATCAACGTATACAGCCGAAACCAGTAAACCGCGATAGCTATAGAGACTTGTCGTTTTCTTGGTACCACGGTTGTAATCGAGGATTTTTAAATCATTTTAGAGATGAGTTCGCTGCACATGGATTTCGTTTTCAGAAAAAATCGAATTTTCACTTTTTGTTTGAGCTTTGAATTATTATAGTGTTGCAATTGTCACAGAAAATAAAATATATAACCATTATGATAGGCTATACCTATAGCTATAGAGACTATATATAACTGACATCTTCGTGGTAGCTTCGTTATCATTATATAGGGGTGCACCAAGAAAGGATTTTCCAAAACTAGCACTTCAAAGAGGTGGTCGCACTAGGATTTTGAGATGCGCGAAGGAAATCGAAAAATTGTTTTTTTTTTGTTTATAAATGATGGCCATCAGTTACTCGAGCAGATGAGACATGGCTCGTCTGACACACGGATCAGACAGATCGTCGCGTTTAAATGGCCACGCGATTAAATAGATATTACTAAATCTTAAAACCGAATGTGTGTTTGTATAGCTTATACACTCCAAAAACTTCTAGACTGGTTACGATGAAAATATCCGAGAGCGCTCTCGGAGTTATCAGAAAATTTAAAAGAGTAGTTTGAATTACGCGTCGAAAAGTATACCCACTGCTAATTTAATTTAATCCCATCCACGACTCTCGATTGCCCATCTAAGTCGAGTTATTTCACAAAGCGAAGTACGCCGACGCCGATTTGCCAGCGATACTTATACAATAATTTAGCGCTTATCGACCGTATATTATATTTTGTTCATCATTTTTTCCCGGGCCAATTCGGGTTGTACGGCTTAAGTAATAATATTATGTAATAAAAAGATCATTGTTCTCATACAATAATATATCATCTATACTTAAGCCGATCCACTTTAACGATATACGTTATATTATTACTATATATTTTATCGATAGCCCAAATAATACACACATATATATATATATATCATTTCTATATCGTTCAACAGCAAACCGTATTTGGCCTGTCGCTCGTAGAATTCATGCGCCGACTTATTAGGTAGGCATACAACTCGTTCAGCAGGACAATGTCCATTTACATTATTGTTGTAGTACGGTCGAATGACTCCAAAGGAGCTTATATAATGGCATCGTGTACGTGGCGCATAAATATATTAAAAAATATTATCGTCGTCGTATTTCGACGCCATGTGTGTAGGCGAATGAGATTGTCTTTTAGACATTTCGAACGATTTGTCAACCGCCGCCTATAAGGTACAAAATGATTTAAACATATTGTCCTTACAAAGCCCGCGGTACATTATAATATTATTATATTGTTATTTAGACTCGTTCAAATCACCGTTTGGTAGATTATACATCATGAAATATTCATAATGAAAAACATATAAGCGGCGGGCAAACAGCGACAGATGTGATTTCCTTTTTGTTGCATTGTCTCGGTCGTCGGATATGTATAATATACAAAATGGCCATGCGAGAAGTCACACGATTATCTCGACGTAAGAATAATTGAATCTAATAACGACGAGAATTAAATATTTAAAGCATGTGAGCTGATAGGGTTATGCATGTTATGTAGGTGCGTTTGTGCGGACTATATGGCTGCATATTATTATAAGACATATATAATACTATAATGGTAAAGTACACGAGTTTATTATTTTAATGGCTGAAGCGCTACAACGGTATTGGTTGTCCGCAGTGTAAAAAAAAAACAAGCGTATAACAAAATATATATTACACTTATTATGTAGGTATTTGATACTTTCATATGATATTCGTTTGCAATTAAATCATTTATAAACTACCTATAACCAAACGACAGCTCATTGCAAACAACAACAAAAACGTTCCTAAAAATACTAAAAAGTAATATGATTTATCATAATATAGGTATAGGTGAGCATTCTTGTAGAAAATACTTTTTAAAAGTATTCAAGTATACGACAGTATATATCTACAAATATAGATACTTATTTTGAAAAGTGTTTAACATAGGTACCTACTTATTTGAATACTCAATATAAACAAAAATAATTGTGTATAAATACAAAAACTTTAAAAAACTATTTATAGATACTTTCAAATAGGTACGTCTAATTACAATTTTTTTATAAATGCATATTTTATTCACCTTATAAATCAACAGAAGCGACTTTCGTATTTTACGTTAATTTCATAGAGCATTTTACAGTTTTACACCTTATAATTTGGTGTACTTGTAAAAATATACTCATCTAATTATTTTTTCAAATATTAGAACTTTCGGTTGAGTATAGTGAAAATCACAGAAAAAAAAATTCCTCGTTTTTTAAAATTAAATTATATATTAGATTAAAATTAAAACTAAAATAGAAAATATGAAACTATAACGAAATAAGTATTTGATTTTGATCGAAATCTGTATATTTAAGCACTGTGTAATATCCGCACAATAAAATATTATATTTTATATGACACAAAAAATGTAATTTTGTTAAAATCTACAGTCTATTGTAATGGTACTCCTACAATTGATAAGTGATAACAAAAAAATTACACGACGGTATTTTATTATTTGTTCCGTTGTGTGATCTTTTGTCAAAAAAATTCAACAAATCAATGACCTAGTAGGAATGTTGTGTTTTAATAGGATGACATTTCAGCTTCGGAGGGGAGGGGTGCACACCCGTGATTACGCGACTTCCCTACGACGGTAATCTGCGATCGCAGGCTACTACCATAAAGTCGAGTGGAATTAGTGGTTAGATGACTCGCGGTGACAGGTCGGAAAATCAGGAACTTTCGGATATGTAAGCTTTAGACTTATTGTATCGGTTATTAATGTTATTGTAAATCTGCACAATAGTTGAGAGCTTATACCGCAGTAATAATACATCGGTTCCGGTAACGAAACCGTTTGAAATACGTAACCTATATAGGTCGTACTGCTCGCTATAGTTATATGTAAATTTTTTTCAATATTAAACACGCAATACACTGCAGTGCCATAAGTCATATAACTGCGGCGGTATTGCGGTTACAAACGTGCACGACAGCACATTGGAGAGGTCCAACAATAATGTTATATTATAATTCTCAGGCCAAAACATAAGGCCAATACAGGAAGGTATACACATAACCTATACGTGATATCTGGCCATCGCACGCACCGATTTCCCCCGAAGCTCGTTTTTGTAAGTACCTGTTGCGGAATTATACATTTTGTATATTATACGGCGTTTTAATCGTATACAGGTAACACTCGTTACCACCGCGGACCACATACCATATTGTTATAATAATATGATATACTTAAAACATTTGATATTATTATATAAACACAATATTGGTAGTTGGTACCACTAAACGCGATTACCTATAATGTGTATCTATATTATTTTCTAACCATTATAATTTATAATATTAGACGCGCGTGTCGTTCTATGTATATAGGTTTATACACTATATATATATATATATATATATATTAAGTATTTATTGGGTTTGCGGTCGAGCAAAAGTCTGCTGCGCATACGTTCGATTTCGAAAATTATTCTAATCGAGACCATATAATAAGCGCAGTATAAGTAATATAGTTTCGAAAACATCTTTCCATAATTCGCGGTACGATCATAATAATAATATATTGGATTATAATATCGGATTTATTGTTGTACAATAATATAGTACCTATGTATATATACTATACCTCTATACGCCAAGGCGTCTTCAAGTCACCCGAGTTCAGAGTTTCGAACGGAAGAGCTGAAAGCGGAGAGTTGGGGGCGAACTATATATTTCTGGTCTAGGAGCGAACAATACTTTGTCTTCGGCACGAATGTATAATAATAAATTACAAACTGCGAACGATCGTCACCACTTTTCACCACCGAAATCATTGACAATGACACGAGGAAGACGCATATACCTCAATTCTTTAAGAGTGTCGCAGTCAACGTGTTTTCTCTAATAAACTACTTTTATTAATATAATGCCATGCACATAAATATATCTATAATATTAATATATAAACATAATATCGGTAACACGTCCAACACGATGTATGATTACCTATAATATATAGTGCCTGCATATTATTTTCTAACCATACAATAACAAGCGCGTGTTAAGTGTTCGTCGTGTCGTCCAATTCCGAATTCACATCTCACATAAAACGGACTTAATAATATGTATGCATAATATTATTACGAAGCACCGCCACACTAATATTATATATATTTTATTGGGTTTGCGGTCGAGAAAAAGTCTGCTGCAGTGCACACGTTCGATTTCGAAAATTCTGTTCGAGACCAATATGGTACAGCACGTTATATAGTTTAGAAAGCACCTTTAAATATTCCACCTTACGATATATTATTGATTATATTATAGGATTTCATATACAACAATTATTGTAGGTGTGTCTGCAGGCCGCACGGCTCCTATAACTACGGCGGCGTGAGTTCTACGTTTTGAACGGAGAGCGGATAGTTGAGGAAGGATAATAGCAGGACCTAAAATACATCTGATTTCAGTGGACACACTTATTAATTTACTCTTGCCTTTGGGCTTTGACAGATTCATAATTTTGTCAAAAATCCAACTTTAAAGTGCTTATAAAATGCTTAGTAAATATATAAATGCTTATCAAAAAAAAAATCGTGACTGTAGATTTTTAATATTTTTCAAATATTATTGTAACAATATATTAAGGGATTTGTATTAAATTGCAAAGCTCTATTATCCAAACAAAAAAAATTTTATTGACATTCATAGAGAAAAAAAAAACTAAAAAAACTGGAAACTGAAAATGTCCGTAAACAGTTTAAAACAAATCAAAATGTCTTGTTATGTTAAAATCTCATAAATAAAAAAAAAAAAAATTAAAATGTCATGTTCCTACGAGTTACACCTAAAACCAAAATCGATTTGGTTGAAAACCGATTTAGTGTAAAAATTCGTAATTTCAATAATGTATTTTTCTCGGCGCTTTTGAACATATCAATGAGAATATGGGATTTTAACCTCCCCAATTCACCAACCAGATTCACTTTACCATCGGACAAGTTGCTGAAGTTGAAAATCGAAGCATTATTTCAACTACTTATTGTGTACATATAGTTACGAAAAAAAATTTTAAAAAAGAACACACTATTGTAAAATCGATATATTCATCGCTCCGCTCAGAATCTAAAAGTTAAGTTACAACTCGTTTACGCCTAGGCTTGCTAATTTTAAACATATTTTTCCGGAGTTGCATATTTAAAGTAATTCTAAATTATGACACGATCGGAGTCTGTCAATATATTCTAAGAGGCGCGATGGTCGTTTTTCCCCGTAGCCATTTTTCATCGTTGAAACGGTTTGGTTTTATTTGACGTACAGCTGATGTTGTATAATATAATATAGAGGTAGTTTTATTGCAGTATGGCCACCGCCCCACGTGACTAGAAATCGCTCAATTTTCGTTCCCCCTCGTAAATAATAAATGGCCGGCCCAGACAGCCCTCGAGCGACTGTTAAAATTCTCTCGAACGGCACCCTATACCGCGGGATCGATCCTCCCCGTATTACATATAGTTAGCCCACTGTATCGGTACACGCCGTACATGACATGTATATATATATATATATTATTTTTGGTCTTCTAACCGCGGTTACGACGCGGTAGGCGTGTCGCTAAAACTGAAATAATTAAAACGTATCTATACTCACCGAGTGTTACCCCGCGCAATCGGATTCGTTCGAGAGTCGTAATAATATTCTAACGGCGGAGATGCGGCGGACGATAAAAACTCGGCTGCGTTTTTTCGCATATCATTCGTATTTTTTTTTTTTTTTATTAGCTATCGTTTTACGTCCCATTTCGTAACGTTCTAACGTACAAGCATATTATGTAGGTACGAGACGATATAATAATATAATATTTTACGTCATGTTATATGCGCACTCGGAACTTTGGCATCGGTCGCCGGTTCCGGAAACCACTTGTGATTCCCACAGCGAAGAAAAACCCATTTCGGCTCATTACGGTTCTCATAAAACACACGTCCTACGCCGCCGCGTCAATATAATAATATTATTGTATCGTAGTATAATAACGTGCTCGCCTATTGTACACACGACGGTTGTTACATGTCTTGTAGCGTTATACATTGTGCGGTGCTCGTGATGTAGCAGCTATATATATGTATATATTATAATATAGTGTATGGTACAATGATCATGACGTCCGATCGACGACGGATTCCGACGCGTACGTTTGGTTTTCGCACGTTTAATACGCGGCCGTTCGATAGTAATATTGTGATTATTATTGCGTTATTCGGGATTTACTCCGTAGTTGTATACACTTGTACGGTGTACACAGGTAGATCCGAGGGCGGCGGGAGGAAGACGAAAACTTTTCGTGTTGTATCGGAAAAGAATAAAAATTCCCAAAAATATCGATGCGCATATTATATACGTATAATATTAACTCGAGATGTGTATAATATAATACACGGTAATATATATATATATATAATATAATGAGAGAGGCGGCGATAATAACGATTTGTTCGTGCGGCCTTGCAATGTGCGGCTGTGGCTCTCGTAGTAATATTATATGTGTACCGCTATAGTATACTTACTCACAATACAGGTACTCTTCGGGTATATTATATATATTATTATAATATACCTAAACACGTCCGTCATCTTCTTCGTCGTCGTCGTTAAAGTCTCCGGCTAATCCGACGCTATATTTGTCCAAATCACACGACGTGTCCGGGTATAAAAAGAGAGCGAATTTTTAATTTTATAAAGTATAATAATATTGTGTTTGAAATACACAATGTTTAAGCATCGTTTGAAATCCATATATATATATATAGGTACCTACAGGCCAAATTGATTAGAATATAATTTACGAAAAGTATAAGTCATGTTTACATATAGCAAGAAATAGCGCGAAACCTTTTTCGTTTATAAGTAACGTAGTATTGGACTTTACAATAGGACATATTTTAAACGTAGGTATACATCGCGTATAAGTACAGAGCACTCTTTGTGAGATTTGAACACGAATTATTTAAAATGCATTTTAATTTATCAATCACCATCATTATTGTATAATAATATCTACTTACACTACTATACAACAGTGTCTGCTTTGTATTGCACTACTACGCATAGACAAGACGTGTATATTATATATAAATTATCGCGAGTATTATCGCTAAATTTATCCACCGCTGATGTGTTCCATTAATATCCAACATTTTATTTTGGCGAATATTCAGAATTTGTTTAACATTGGTTCGGTCGGAAAATCGGTTTTTCCACGTGCTAGAAAAACGTTTCCTCAGACCCCATTTCACAAATAATAGACTTTCCTCAATTATTTTCAGCGAATATTTGAAGTACCTACTACGCGTAAATGCGGTACAACGAATAACGATCGACCGCGTATATGGTTAGGTATGGTTTGGTCGGATATAAAACCGTGTGAGTAAGGTTCCCGGGCAAAACATTGTCATAGACCTTTTTTTTTTTACTTGTGTAGTTATCTCTATACAATTTATAATTTACCCTATCCCAATCGGAAATTCATAACGGGCATAACACCACGCCAGTGCTGTCATACATTTTTTGGGGTGATAACTCTCTACCGGTACTGGCATTCCAGCACTTCAGGCCAAGTACTGGCATACCAGCACGTGTCCGCGCGTGTACGAAATTCGATGAGAAAAAAAATGCAAAAATTCCGTATGGTTTTCCACCGACGAGGGATTTTATGTACCTACCATATGTGTTCAGTAAGTTTCTGAATTCCAACAATCATAATGCGATAATAATAACTATGCGCGAGTATTTTATTGCGTTTAACGATCTTTCACGTGCCTACAAAGTATCGACGTAGGAACGCGATAATACACACCGCGATACATGATGTGTGATTTCCCGAAATTCCTAGATTTAAAAAATAATAACGTTGTATTTTTTGGTTTCTTGCGGTCGTGTGTGCAGTGCAGACTCTCATCACGCTCAAACGATATTATTAGTGGGCACGTACATATAGGTACGTGGTAGTTGCGGCGGCGGCGGCGGCAACGACGGCGACGGCGATGAAGACGGAGACTTCAACGACCACGATGACGATGACGATGATGATGATGGCGGCGGTGGCGGCGTCGGCAGTCGTATTAAAGACAATGGACAATCGGCGGAGGCGTTATAAATACTGCAGTTTTAATGCCGACGAGAGGCGGCGGCGACAACGGGCAATCAATCACGTTCGGCGGTGGCTTACTTTTCTCCTCGGCGAGCACGCGCACACACACGCACGCACTATGGACTTCGCGGTCCTTATGGTCTCCCAGATGATCGATCGACGTCGTTTATGTGCCGCAAAGTTTAATCGTCGTGTCTCACATAATATTATTATTATTTATTATCATATACGGTCGCGCGTAATATATAAATGTCCTACTTTGAGCCGATGTATAGTAAACAATAAATCGTATGGTTGTACGCGAATTTGTGTTAAGAAATCCACATGGTCTCGTAGGTATAAGCAGAACGCGACGACGTTATGTTGTTACGAGCCGGAAAATTGCACCTTTCTGAGACGAAAGAGGAAATTATGGAAATACATCATAGCGTGTACACGCTCGTTATTATACATATTGCAATATATACCTATATCTATCTATATATATATATATAAAGGAATGTATTTGTATCAGTCATTTATATGTATATATATATACAGATTAGACTTCTTAGCAGAAGATAGGCTAATTTAAAAAGTTAGAGAACCAACACCGGGATATTGATCATCCTTTTGATCAGTCGGCCTATTAACGTTTATTATAATATAATTATCGTGTGTTAGAGGTGAATATAATAATTTGTGGTTTATGTTCAACTCGCGAAAATCGCCGTACAACATACATATTGTATCCGATCGCGCAGACTCAAATCTCCGGTGGTTGGGTGTATTAGTATTGACCATATTCACTAGCTTAAGTTGGCACATCCTTACTAGAAGCGTGACTGCAGTGACTCTGATAAGTCAGTACACAGTCACACAGAAAAGTCGTTATTGCAGGCGTGCACGTATTAGTGGAGGACACTATATATAACGCATATATGCGAGTTGGACACGTCGAGCGAATCGCCGAAAACATAATATTTCCGTTTATAACAATACGCAGTGTATGTTTTAGTAATCAGCGGCCGACATAATAACAAATTATCGACTAAACAATATTGTACATATATACCGTGTATACCGACCGTGGTATACGCGCCTGCAGCGGTATATGTAACTATAACGCCTGCAAACACGCGAGGCAATCCATCATCGAGCGAGGAGGTGATTGACAAAAGTACCTATAAAAAAACGTTCGTTCGACTTCTCCGCCGCAGCCGCATTAACCATCATAAATCAATCGCAGTTTCATTAACGAAATTACAACATCAACATCAACAGGTAGGTACACCACAATACGAATCGCCGCGTACAGTTCACACGACGATTAGAATCGATTAGAACGTCGTCGTCTTCCTGGTCTGAAAAACGGTCGAGACGTGAATATATTTTTTTCATACTCTCATTTAATATCGGAGACGTCAACTCCATTTGTGTATATAATACAATATGGTAATTTTTTTTTTTTGTAGATTTTTGTTCTCTCCTCGTCGTCGAATGATATTGCGACGGCGAACTGTTCACATTCGATCTCTCGGACCGGCGTGCTGCAACTGTATTTTATTATAAAACTTTATTATTTTATATATTTTACGATAAATCTTTTTATTAAATCAGAAATATTTTGATAAAATACATGGAAAAGTATACAAGTATTAATGATTTTTCCATCTCCTGTAAGTGTTTCTTGTGACAGAAATAGAGAGCCGTACCACCTACATGTAAACACTGTTATATTATAGTTGTGACAATATTAAATTCAAGAACATCATAATATTATCTGTTCTTGAGTCAGCTTTATTGGGAGATATAATATGCAAGAGTTTTTCAATTGAAACATTTTACGTACTCGAATATTAATAGCAAAAAAATTGAAATATCGTTAAAAGTTCAATGCAAGTACACAGATAATGTTCTTAGATATTTTAATTTACTGATCGTCGCGGTAGAGGTTGTGTACGAATATTCATACTCACATTTGATATCGGAGATGTCGGCTCCATTTATGTATAAAATATATATCGTACAATTTTTGTTCTCTCCGCATCGTCGTAAGAGGACGTCGGCGAACTGTTTGTTCTGATTCGATCTCTCTGACAAACGTGAGACGTAGCAAATTTGCGTTCAGCATAACTTTCTGTAACTACTAATTGTGTTTTATCTTTATCGGGAGAACAAATATTTGGCGTCAACAATCTATCGTTATCAATCTTAAATTCGAGAACATCATATAATATATTAATATTCAATTCTCGTGTCGGATTTTTACGATATTTCAGTATTTTTTGACGAGATATGGGAGCTTTTAAATATAGCGTAATTTTACATTCTCATAAATCACCTGAAAATTAAAATATTATCGTTAAGAAGCCAACGTCCCGTCGTAGGGTAATATTCCTTGACTTGAGATTTGATAATTGGTAAATTATCTCTAATAATGTAATAACACATAATGGTTGGTATTGGTAAACTTAAATTTGACATCCTCTCAAGAATTGTTTTATGTATTGGATTATATGATATGTTATGAGTACACCGACTTCCCTATAGGGAAATGTTTTCGTTTATAGCCGGTAATTGTTTGGAGAACCCGAAACTAGTGAGGAAATATTTTTGCGAATGTAACGAAATAGATAATATCCATTAAAACGAAAAGTATGTATTCGAATGATATCTGTATGTTTTTCCTTCCATCAGTATCCCTCTCGTCGAAGAGCCGGTCTGTCTGGCTGCGCAAGCTCACTGTTGCCTCACCGTCTACACAATCTGCTGCAGTGACCGACTGCACGTCTATACATACGAATTCAGATCACCGTCGGTGCATATATATATAGTGGCTAGAGAAGGCTAATTCCTGACCTCGGACCGCCGCGACACATAAATCCGAGCAGTGTCCACCCTGCTCGCTCCGGAGAGAGAGATAACGATATTATAATGTGCGCGCACGCCGTATATAATATCTTGAGATGTACAATACAAGCACGCGGTTCTGGAGGTGCGAAATAAAATAGATGGCGATAAAACAGGTGGGGCGGAGAGGGAGAGGAGAGTGTTAGCGATAGAGAGAGAGAGAGAGGAGGCGAAAAATTCGCTCGAGACGAGCGAAATGCACACGCACGCGGCGTATAATGCACTGTCGTCGTTGCATTGTTGCGCGCGCATATTTCGAAATCCTCGGCGATCCACTTACCACACTATTTGTACCATTGTTGTATTCAGCGCACGCGCATACCTATACGTACATGTGCGTATACAATATATATATATATATAATATTATTACACCTATCCCGAGGACTCGCGGCGGCGGCGGACGTGTTTTTCAGTTTATCTGAGACCGGAGATCGGAAGAAAATATACGCGCGCGTGTATAATACGTGTACACACACATATAATAATAATATATGTACCGGTGGTGTGTACGGGTATTATATACACTGCAGGCACTGTGTCGCGCGTTCGAGTCGTCGTCGCGTCGTGTGTTATTATTATCACGTGTGCTGTGTGCATCGGTTATATTATTATATACGAAATACGCGTGACGCGGTTTTTATCGGACGATGCGATCGATAGAGTAGAAGTATAGTAGTAGGAGGAGTAGGAGAAGGAGAGGTGCTGGAAAATTGCGCAGGAAAAATAAAAAATATCTCCGCCGCAATAGGCGACCCGCGCCTATATTGAGCGCGTGATATATAATATTACGTATTATTTCCTGTTTGTTGGATCCCGCGCACTTCTTTAAAAAATGCCAACTCTATATTATGATCCAAGTTCCGAATACTTTGTTCAACTCGTTATTTAACATTCGGCTTCATCGAACATCTATAGCTTGTGTACGTACGCCTGCTCTTCGCTAGCGATGTATTCAACTGCTTTATACCAACAAAAATAACGTGTTTTTCATTTCGATTAATAACTAATTAATCATCGTGTTTATTAATATTGTATAAATTTATGCATAAAAATCGCTCCGTGATGCGTCCTCTTTAATTAAAAAAAAAACCACATGACGAATTGTGTCAGTATATATAGTTCCAACCCGTTACAGAGATTTCCGTTTCCGCTTCTATATAATATATAGATGGGTAATTAATTGTATAATATTATTATTAGGTATGAACAGAGTGGCTATTTTAGCATGCTGCTAACCCCTATAATTTCCCAACTATTAGTAAATTTATTCGAATTCTGAGTTTTAGAATTTTTAAGCATATACTTTTGCCTAGTGACCATATTTACACAATTTTGATGTTTTTTGTTCTGCTTAAAAAGTGTCCTGTTGGCTGTTGCAATACAAATTTCTATTTTTCAAAAGCAGACCCCCCTTTTACTGAAAATTATTTAGAGGATGATTTTCTAGAAAACTCTAATGTATCTATTCGATATTTGAATGAGTAGTTTCTTATAGTTATTAAAATATTTGCACAAAGGATAATAAACCTTAAAAATGGTTTTACAAATATATAAAATAGACTGGATTGGAGATAGTCTTTATTATACTTGGGCCATTTTTATAAATTATTTATATTGATAGATCAACAGTTGTAACTATTAACTTTTTCAAATCACCTAAGCCGGGGGGGACCATATCTACTTGACCCATTATACCTCATAGACATATTATTATATTATTAGTACACAAAGTTACATAACTCAAAAACTACTAGCTCGAATTTTGATTTTGATACATCAAAATTCTCAAAAAAATATCTGCTTAAATATAATTACACTTTTTAAAGTTTTTATAATAATAATAATAAATATATGCAACACCCCTGTGTTCTTTTTGTTTTTGAAAAACAGAAGTGTGTATTATTGTTACATGATCATCCTTAGAGGGGTACAAAAAATCTCAAGGATGCGACATCATATGGTGTTCGAGTGTACCTATTTAATAATCCCAAAAAATCAGAATAATTTGAATATACGCATATATTGGAAAATACACATTTATCCAAAAAAAAAAAAATTATCCATACCAATATTATGCGTATAATAAATAAAACAATTTTTATAATATTACAGGCACCTATTACCCATATACTTTATAACCACCCAATTTTGCAAACGCTCCGGCTCGCCTCCCCCCACCAGACGCCTATGGGCAGTTGTACCTCGACCTTATCGCTCACGGACATCGACGTCAACGTACGGGGTGATTGCGTCCATTATGGGATATAGGCCGACGGATCGGACACAAGATACGACGACGGGTCGCTTCGACCGATAATTACCCGACTAATTGCCCAAAGACATACCGCGACCACCTGCTCGTCACACTCGCGAGCATTGTTTGGAACTTACGGAATCGAACCCGTTTTTTAAACGCTAATGTAGATCTATTGTTGTCGTGGTCCGCGATAGTTATAATAATATAATTATTATTATTATTATTAGGTACAGTCGTCGTCGTACAATCAGAATGCGCCCGGGACGACGTACTTTATTATGTATTATTATTATTATCATCATCATCGTCGTCGTCGTCGTCGATGATCGCAGATCGGTACCTCTCATATTATATACCTGCAACACACAATAAATATAGCTATATATAATATGATATCGTATAAGTTGTATTAGGTACCAATACGTGTGTGCGCGCGTGTCTATCTGCCTCGCGCATATATTATTATTATTGTAATATCGGAAACAATCGGATATTTTGTCAAATGCGAACACAATGAATCGTACTCGGATACACTTTCAGCGCGGCAACAGCAACAGGTACCTATATATATATACACCGGTACTCTCGGCGCGTATTATTTTTATATATTTTATTTTCTCGTGCAGTAAGGCACGCTGCAAGTCCTCTCCGGCGTAGTGTGCATAGCGCCCAAAGGCCTATAAGGACATCGCCGCGTGAAACGGCACTCGAAAACAAAACAGAAACAAAAACAAAATATGTTATCTCTGCGATTGAACACGTCGAGAAGCCACCTCCACCTCCACCGGCACTACACTCGTACTATGCGTCTATATACCTGTATAATATTATAACACACACACAAACACACACACACACATATTATATATAACACGTATAATACACGCACACGACCTCTTGTTGCACCTTTCGCGCCTTATTATTATTATTATCGTCGCCGCCGCCGCCGTCGTTATATTATTATTGTATAGGTATAACATTATCGGTATATAGGTATATATATATAGGAGGCACACGAACCGCTCGCGCGCGCGACCCGATCATAACAAATCGATGCCGCCGCGACCATCGGATAACAATTATTGTGTTTCTCGTCGCCGTTTTCTTTTTCCTCTCCAAACGACACGTACCGGTTCCCACATTCGACTGTGGTCGTTGCACTGGACTCGGCACCTATATACATGTACACATTACACATTACAAGTATATATTATATGTATATGATAACGTATATTATTATTTATTCTCTGCGAACCGAGAGTGTTATTATAATATATATGGTGGACTCGAGTAAAGTCGCGGAGAACAGTATCGTCGTTTTCTACGATTATAATATGGCGGCGATTGTGTGTTGATAATTTTTAATATATTTAAAAACAGCTGGTCCGTGTGTCTATATTATAGTATACATAAACAGTTCGGCAAACTATAGATAGGGTTATACTCTCCGAGCCTTGGCAATTGGCATGATATTATAGACTAGCGACCGGTAAGACAGGACCAATAGTCTCCGCGGTTTATTGAGAATTTCGTACCTAAACAATTGTTGTGTGCCATCAATATTATTTTAATAATTAATTAATAAACGATGGCGGCGTCGTCGACAAGGGAAAAATAACCGTAGGTACAGCTGATATATTTTTTATTCTCTCATATTTCCATAATAATATTGTTTGTCAAAAAAATGTATCGTTTACATACCAAAACGTGTTTCATGACCCGACGCTTCAATGCGTACTCATTTTTTAGGTATTTTTTTGGATTTTTAAAATATGGTATGAAGTGCTCGTGTAACTCGAAAATCGTAAAATAGGTACTAAATAATTGTTCATGCTGAAAAAAATATGAGTGAGTCTGCTGATGACTTATTAGATAGCCTATATAATTGTACTCTCACACCGAAGAGGAACAGACAATTTTTAAGACAACTTCCAAAAACGTATGAAATTGTTTCAAAAATAAAAATAAATATTTTTAAAATTTAATATTATTAATTTGTAAAAAAACTAAGGGCTTACATCAGTGGCGGATTTGAGGGGGCTAAGTGGCGAGAACCTAACCTAACCAAAAAAAAGTTCATAAAACTATTAAAATAATTTTTAAAAGTTACAGCGCTAACAATTTATACAACTAGGATTTTTACAATTATGTAATATTTTTTTTCTATTCTGACATCTAACTTAGTGGCATAGATATGTATATTTTTTTAATAATATTATTGACTAAGATTCAATGAGATATTTTTTTATAATTTTATAAATAAGAGCTATTATTTTTGTTTAATTTTTGCATTTATTAAAATAATTTTTAAAAGTTACAACGATAACAATTTATAGAACTACGATTTTTAATAATTATTATATGTAATGTAATTTTCTGTTTTGTATTTAGTAGTTACCTATTATATGATTACATAATTATTAGATATTTAGATATTATTTTTAGAAAACTTACTTTTTACCTCCGAAACTTTTTTCCCAGGACTTTTTTTCCTACCATCAAATCTGTTATCACTTTATTTTTATAGAATAAATTAAATATTTTGTTCACTGTGACTGTGGTAAATAACTCAATTTTAATATGGAGTGCTGAATATTTTATTTTCATTGTTCACTGACACATTTGCGGCTTGTAAAAAAAAACCATACAATTGTAGCTCAAATAAATTATTAATACATTTGTTTATTTAATATTGATTAAAAGACTGTTGAATTTTTATACGGTTTTTTTTTTATATATATACCTATAACAGATTGTTCATTGACTCATATGTATGTATTGAAATTCTATGACACCAATTCGCCCCCTCCTTAAATGAGCTTCAGATCCGCTACTGGTTTACATAACATGACAAAAATACAATAAGTGTCAATAAAATATTATAATTCACAATTTTTTTTAAAAGAATAATCGGTTAGATAGTTTATTTTAATATTATATTATTTTATTTTTATTGCGGAACTTCAAACAGAAATTAACGGAAACCCTCCGCTCCATACATGTCTACGAAATCTTCAGTCCGGATCCAATATTGCAATTCACTGTCTATTTGTTCATTGTATTGTATTATAATACTTAGAGGCACATTTTATTACGATGATATAAGGAACGCGAAAAAATAGAATATCGCGATCTATAATATTATTGTAATATACCTACGTAATCGAAGCGCTGATAAATCGATTTATCGATTACAATCGTGCCCAGGGCGGTGTATTTGCAGGTCCACCGCGTGGCACAATGTTTCTCCTAGTCGACGGTTATAATAATTCATGTGAGTCATGACCATCGGGGAGCGGTGACTTCAACGCACTGGAAAACGATTGAGAAAGCGCTTATTTATATTACAGACTTGCAGGGTATGAAACGCATACGAATTGGATTAAAAGAGTTCAAAGTCGATATTTTGTTTTCATTAAATTATCGATTGATATAAATGAATAAAATTAGAATTAGAAATTCTGCCAAATAGACTTCCTTCGGGCCTATACTGTTAAACATACGGAAAAAAAAATGAATAAAATAAAAAGTATACAAGTCTTTGCCGGGATCGTCTGTTATTATACTCGGGCAAACTATTTATTATTTATAGCATCCTGGATGTGTGCGAGACCGGTTTTGACCGAATTTGTATCCTTCCCTTTTCGGGTAAACCAAAAAGTTTAATATACACTTTATGTTATACATTTACAAAAATGTATTATAACCTATAGAATTGTTACCTACCATTGATTATTTGATTAATAATAATTAGATACATGAACAGATACATTTTATATACCTACCTAATATTTTCAATAATTGTCTATATTGTGTATAATTATTATGGTAACTGTAAAAGGTAGAGAGGTATTGATCAAATAATTATTGAAAAAAAATTATCCATTATTATCATCGTTGATTTATACATTATCTATAAATACATTTTATACAACACATATTTTCAGTGATTTTCGATATTTATAACAGAAAGTAGATATTAAACTTTTCGGATGGATCGAAAAGTCAGTGAATTGGCCGAGAAGAACACGGTTACGCCCCTACCAGGTACCAGGTACCTATACGATAATAATCGAAAGCAACAGTTAAACCTTACGTAATATTTTGTACATGGTTTCTAGGGGTCATCGTCCATTAATAATAAATTTGTTTGCCGTATGTATCGCTATTACGGGTAGGTGCATCGATTGAGGTATCCATGGTCGATTATGGGTTTGGCGCTATGGTGAACCGTGTCCGGCCGTTTGCAGAGGCCCGAAAAACACTCTAAAAAAATTAAAAACCTTATATCGGACCTGTGGAGTAAAAAAATGATTACGAATAATCATAGCTGCGACTATGGGGGAGCTGACGGAGCGGAAGCGGGAACGGAACTCACGTCGAGCGCGAGCGCGTGTGTACATATATAATATTTAGGTATATTTACCGTTTTTTTTTTCCGTCGCATAACATAGATATAGTATAACACTATTACGAATAATTAAAATTCAACAAACCCACGAGGAGTGGATTTCGTGGTTCCTCGCCTCGCGTATCGTATATTATAATGTAATATTATTTATTATGGTTTAATATTATTTTGATGTGCACATTACAATATACTCCTCGCGTACGATATTAAACTCCCCGTCTGCGGTGTCCGCCCCCGCCGATTTGGACCATCAATCGCAGCAGCACCGTGTCCGGCATCTATGCGAGTTCGACATATAATATTATTATTATCATTATTATATTACCGAATACACGGTAGACGACCGGACGCTGGTCGGTATGGGAGCAGGGAGGATATCAGAGGGCGGCAAAAGGACCGGTTGTCTGTATATTATTATTATTATTAATATCTTATACCTACACGCGTGTCCCGGCCGTATTCGGTACCCATACAATATGTGCGTTTCGTTTTTTACCACAACTATGCGTATCATTCCTTTGTAGAAGGGACGTCCAGCCGATATTATGTACGATTATATTATATTATTACCATACACATAGCCGAATAATATTCCGGCTTCCCCGATGCGATGCAGTTTTCTTTTTTTATTTTGGAAAATCCTGATTAGTATATATTATGTACACACCGTATTATTATAGCTGGTGTATCTCGAGTGCATCTCGGTTGTATCATACCTCGCGATATACTTCACGAACAAATCAGTGTAGCAGTGTACCTATACCTAGCTCTGTGAGATAATTTTACCTAGACGAGAACCTCCGCAAGTCGCGGATTGGATTTTAGCGCTTGCCCCGTGTTTGTCGACGAGGTTCCAACTACTTATTCCCTAAATCTTTTCCGACATCTCTAAAAACAATCCCCGAGATTTTCGTCAAATTCAATTGAGTAGTTGTCGTTGAGTTTATAAGCGACCCGCATTCATTTTACAAAATATAGTTTCTAATCGAGGCCGTATCGTGTAAACGCGACGATTTGGCGCATGATCGTATACCTGATCAGCCTGAGTTACCACTGCATGGTAACCATATTTAATAGAAAACGTTTCAACTTTCACCAAGAATCTCAAGATCCCTGTTCAGTGTTTGAGTACCTCTAATATATAATTAGAATATCGGTGAATCTTTTCTTATTACACACGTAGATCTGTGGATTCAAAATTTTAAGTTCGTTTGTATTGTAGTTTTTGAGCTGTAGAGATCAGTGAGTGAGTGAGTGGCATTTGGTATTTACAAAATTTTCGATCGTGCAGATGTGCCATACGATACGATACGCGATTCGCCACATTGGTAAGTAAACTGAGGTATACTCCAAAACCAAGATACCCGTCCCGTATAGCGCGATATTTTATATTATTTTGATTTGTTCGACTTACAAAAAGTGAAAATTTGTTTTGTTTATCTATAATAATGGTTGCCATGGGTTACCTACACGACACAGGCATACATTTTTTTTACAAATAAATTTATTAAAAATTCAAATCTTTGACCCACGCCACGTCGGGCCCGCAGGACAACTAAATGTCGTCGTTCTGTTAATACAATATAATATTATCATACCTATTTAGTGTATAGATAGGACGTATATAAATGTTATTAGGTTTATGGCTATTCGCGGGTTCGAAACTCGTATTGCAAATCCGACCACTATTCAAATTTCGAACGTAAACCGATAGAACGGCTACGCAATGATAATAATAATAACACTGGCCTTTATCCGACCGAAAATCGGTAAAAATCCATTTCTGACGTATAGGTATACTAAAAAAAATGATATAAAAATAGTGAAAAAGAAATTAACGCTAATAATACGATAGCATAATATAACATAGATGATTCGACGTCGATATCGAAATCCAACCGATTATAATATTATTATTATTATACGTTGCAGCGGTGCTGATGCGAAACGTTATTAAATCGGTACCGGTTTTT
The DNA here is from genome assembly GCA_016617965.1 of Macrosiphum rosae. Lineage (NCBI taxonomy): Eukaryota > Metazoa > Arthropoda > Insecta > Hemiptera > Aphididae > Macrosiphum > Macrosiphum rosae. The sequence continues at coordinate 43,810 of WHPZ01564656.1, forward strand.
TTTGTTTTTTTTTTTAAAAAAAAAATGTTATCAATAGCACTAAACTTTATTGCCGCAGCAGTGGGATTTAAAACGCTCGGTATATATTTAATATTATTAATATTATGATATTAAGGGAATCGCGATTGACCGCGCTCGGGCATAAAGCGTATATTATAAATACAAGTGGCATTTAAATTTCGTCTAATATACCTGCAGATGGGTAGGTATAGGTATATATTATTATATTATTATTATTGTACGAATACCGACCAAACATTTTAACAACGTGGCGTTACGGAGTAGGTATAATAATAATATTATACACGGACGACGGGCGATTTGGAAATTACTATATAATATTATATTTCAATTAGCATATTAAGTAGACACTATTAAGTTAACAGCGAGATGTTAACGAAAACGTAAAATATTTTCTTTAATTGATTAACGATAGCGTGTGTACACATTATTATTACGAGATTATCATATTACTATTATAGAAAAGCGGCGTATAAAGTGATTATATTATTATTATTATTATTATGAACGACCAAGTGAACACGGCTGCACGGGCAAACGGATACCAATTACCAGCTCTAAGTCAGTTAGGCTCCATTCGTTCGTGAAAATATTCCTCAAACGTTTCCGTTTCGTATATTAAAATGTTATGTTTAATTTTATGTCCGCCGACTATGGTTGAATAATACGTCAAGTATATTATACAGGGTGTAACAGAAAGACCAGATAAATTAAAATTGAATAACTGATACTATATATAGTTAAACGTATATTATGAACAAATCTATAATAAATAATAATCAAACGAATGATTACTAGCGAAATTTATGATGATTTCGGAAAATTTCCAAAAAAAATATTTTGGAAAAACTTGTTACGTTTCAAATTAATTTACTCCAAAAACATATTAATATTTATGACAATTTTTAATAGTAAACTATGATATTATCATTCTTCTCGTAGCCCAAAACTTTCAGGGAGACTAAATCCCCTCCCCCCATAATATTTCCTACAAAGAATATAATATGCTTAGTACTATATACACTATAGGTACTAATTTTCAAATTCAAATTGACAAAAAGTTAGGGAGGACTACGTTTCCCCCGAGCCCCCCTTATCAGCGAACACGATCTTTCCGTGGTAAAGTTTAAAATTTGTTAATTATTAATAATTTATTGTAAAATATGATAGTAACTTCTTCATAGATTACCTACATTTGTGGTATGTATATTGTATAATGTATTGTTTATTTTATACCAGTTGATTTTTTGATCATTAAACACTGATTATTTTAAAAAGTATACATTTTTTGAAAAAAAAATCTACTTGGTTTCTAGTCGTTATAAAACAAGATTTTTAAATAAAATAAAATTTTTAATATTTTTAAACAGTTTCTTACTTTTTTAATGCGACAACATACCCAAAGTATTAATTTCATACTCCAAAGGAGAATATTTTTGTAGTATTTTAGTTTAAGTATTTCGATACATACAAATCAAGTTTAGGAGAGTACCCGTAGTATAGTTTAAGGGTTATGAGTATTTAAATTTTTGATGAGTGGAGTGGAGTGGTACGCTGTTACCACTCAAAATGTTGGTCCACTACTCCGTTCATGTAAACTTTAAATTCACACACTTCTGTCACTACTCACATACACTTATTATATAATATAAAGATTATAGCCTGTCAGTTAGGTTAGGTATGCATCATGTTTAATTTTCTCGAAATGTTGACATTAACTTTTTTTTGAAATTCGCTTAGTCTACGATATTTTAATAGAGATAAGCTGATAAAATATATTCAACAAACCGTCGTAGGTACGTAATTAAAATAAAATAGTTATCAGCAGTACGACATCGCGTTTTAGAATTTCAACAACACGTTTTTTTGTCTTTCGTTTGTCAACTAAAACCATGGCGTTACTTTTTAATTTTCGGCGTTCGCTGGCGCCCAATGAATTTTATTCAGATATTTTTTTACTACGTAAAGAACACTTAAAATAACATTTAATTTTTAAAAATAAAAATCTTTTGAACTCTGAATATTAATGATTTTATCCCATCTCAAAAATTTACTGATCAAGAGCGAGTATTAAATAAGTTAAACCTGTCAGTCGAGTTTTAAGGAGAAAAATATAGGCAAATTGATGTGACTGTATTAATACAATTTCGGTTTGACTTGTCAGAGTAATATATGTAAATAAGCATAAGTATGTGTGTGTGAATCTAATCTGGAAATTGTATCGCCTGTTTGAATGCATGGTTTATTGTCTCTGCGCTCAAAACGACATAAAACTATTACAAAACTATATAACATATGATATCACCTGAGAAATCTTTTGTCATGGATTAAATCCTATGCCTAACTCAACAAGTGATTGTAAAAAAATATCTCTTCTTCGGTTCCGTTTAAAGTTGCGTCGTGACTCGCGAGTACTATACAGGCTGGTCGTCTTTCCCCTCTTATTTTGTAAATAAAACGGACGAACACCAGTAGTCTTAGACAAATGCTAAATATTTATAATTTGCAGATGGTCTTAAATTATGTTATATAATATTATCCTACTTACTATTTCTCACTTTATTATTGCACTTATGAGGACAGTCACGGCGTGCTCTACACAAAGTGACATCGATCGATTCCTCTTACTAGGCGGTAGGTAACGCTAATACGCTTGAAATTAATATCAATAAATGCCATCGGAATATTATGTCATATTTTACTCCAAGGAAAAATCTTATTATAATAGTTACATATAACGATTAATAACAAATTATACAAATAATAATTGTTTACCGGATAATCGTTAATTGATTTATTAGGAGTATATTATTATCATAATAACACTATTGTTTAATGACCATAATATTATGGATGTGATTTTCAAGAAAGGTAATGATAAATGTCAGGATTTCTGAAGCGAAAGATTTACTGTTGGGAATTTTCAAATCCAGTATACATCAATCGAGTAGGTACTGTTCTGATCTTTAGTTCGTTAGAGTATAAGAGTATAAGAGTAAGTACCTACAATTGTATAATAATGATATAATTTGGAACCACTCAACCGATTATGGTGTAAGAAATCTAAAAGTATTCAAAAACAATTTATAGTTGAACGACGTAGATTATCATTTATCCGTCAATATATTACTTATCATTTAAATTTTTTAATAATATAATGTGGACATATAGACCGGAAAGACTTCTAAATTATTCGATTTTCCTTCCCACTCCACCCTAAATCAATATCCACTTTCCACGGGAGTGCAACTATTATCGATATTATAATATTATAACCTTATAACTGCAGAATATAAATCGTTAAAATAAACACAGTATCTATACTTATACTGTTATAGCAGTTATATTTTTAACGTTTTACTATCCCACTACAGAACTTGAAAACATTGGGCGCTGTGTTATTTTTAGCTTTATTTCTCCCTCATATTTGATATTTTGGTAATTTTCAACTGCTCTTCTGGGAGTATAATATTATGAAATTTTTGACAAAATGTTCTACTGTCCACGAATGTGTTAGTTTGATTTTCTGTGTATACCCTAAGTAAGTACTTTATTGTATTGCACATAAAGTTGTTTATTCATATGTCACGCATAATGTATTGTTTGAATTAAATTTTCTAGAAATCGATGTATTCTTGCTCCTCGGGGCGTATTTGAGATATAAATGAGAGAACAATTAATACATTTTGTTTAGACTTTGCAGGTTGGATGGATTTTAATTTTGAAAATTGATTTTGACTCTCCGACAATAATATATAGTTACTAATACTAACTAGGTACCTATAACTATGTTTGATCCAAAAACTGTTTATGTTATCTTAGAAAATTAAAAAAAAAAAACTGCGTTCACCGTGCTTACTATATATACATTCGCTGCAGCCATCGCCACCGTGGAATGTTACGGTTTTGAAAAACCGTTGCGACGAAGCCTAACGGATCGTATCGTCGCTTTTGAAACTTATCAGACGTATTATTATTATATTATTATATTATTGTTTTTGATACACAGGTCGTAGGCACCTGTTATTGTGTTGCGGTGTGCGTATATGCCAACTACAATAATTACAGGTAACACCGAGAAAGTCAAGACGCTCCGCGTACACACGATTTTACGACCGAATTAACGAAATGACCTCTCTCGGGCGTCATAATAAGCTCGCTCGGATTACTGCAGGATAGTGTACCGTACACGCTTATATACCATAATATTGAACACGGTATATACGATATAGGGTTAAACGAAACTTAGAAAGTACTCGTCGAATGGCTAACGAGTCCGGTCGTTAATTTTTTTCCATTTCGAAATAGATTAACCTATACGTATATCACACTATCACCGCACGCGCACGACGATTAAAAATATTTACTAAACTGCCCTATCGATCCAAATTGTATTAATGCCGGCAATTAATAGCTGGCGCAAATAATAATATTATATTACCGCCGCCGCCGCCGCCGTGTTTACGATTATATTATTATATTGTTTCGTCACGACGATCGACTGCAGTTAATAGCGCAATAATAATACATTATTGTATGATGTTATGACACCTAGGTGAACATAATAATAATATATTGTATTTTAACAACACTAGTGAAAAATTAAAAAATTCCGAGTGCAGTAGAATACTTTTGTAATTTTATAATGACTATGATCATAATATAACAATTATAGCTACGACTTACGACTTCCAATTTATCACTATGCCTATTTTATAATTTAATACTGTCAATATTCAATAATATATATTGTAAGTCATTAAAACACATGAAATAATAATTATAACCCAAACAGTACAACATAACACATTGTACAATATAATAACTGTATACAGGGCCCCTTTTTTCTTCAATAATGAAGTTGCTTAAAATCTGATTTTTGGATTTTTAAATATACTTAAATACCATATTTTCAAATTCTTGAGATTTTTTTGTACTTGGTACCTACCACTTAAGGAGTATCCTGTGACCTGTAGAGATACAAACTTTTGTTTTTACACGAGAATACCCTTTTCTAATTTAAATTATTCAGCAGATAATTTTTCTGAAAAATTTGTCGTATCAGATTCAAAATTCGTACAGGTAGTTTTTGAGGTTAATTAACTTGATGTTCTAAGATTAATAATCCATGTTAATGGGTTTATAAGATATGAAGGCCATGGTTATTTGCAAATTATAGTCATTAATATCTATTAAAATTAATAATTTTTAAAAATGGCCCAAGTATAATAAATAATACTTCCAATATTAGTCTATTTGATATTTTTGTAAAACCATTACCAAATATTAAGTGTTAACCTTAGTACAAAATGTTAAATAACTCGAAAACTAGGTACCTACTTGTTTGAATTTTGATTCTGATTTCCAGAAAAATTATCTTTTAAATAAATTGCATTCTCATTGGAAAACCAGAAGTTTAAGTCACCATGGGACACTCCTTAAGTATTAAAAAAAAAAAAATCATGAATTTAAAAAAATTTTCATTACATTTCCAAAAATCAGAAATTCAATAAATTCATTATTTAAGGAAAAAAAAGGGATGAGCATGTTTGGCGAATCACCCTGCTGCAGTATATGCTTTATTAATAATTTTATCATAATTTAGAACACTAAAATATTTTTCCTAAAGTCTATAAAGTCTATTGGTCAAATAATTATTATTCAGTAATTGTTACGAAAATCTAAATGTCAATTATTATAAAATTAAATTAAATATCTTAAAATATAGACTGGTCGAACTCAAGCTGACAATATATTAGCGAATTAAAATCAGTTTTCAGAAGTCTTGTCAGGTCCAACGGTCTGTATAGGATTGACAAAAAGTACATACAAATGAGTATAGGTACATTATTTACTGTTGATGCGAGCCACGCCGAGTCGGAGACTTTAACGTGCGTCTGCGAGAGCACTCCACTATTTTATTAACGCTCCAAAGTCACACACACTAATTATCACTTACTACGCAGATATTTGAAAGACCCGCATACATAAACTTTGAAAAATTCCTATTTTGAACTCCTTAAAAACTGTCCATTTGCAATCCCCTTTAGGGTATGATAGTATTGAGCAATTCTATGAAAATTATTTTTTGTATTTACCATAATACGGTTTATTGAGCGGGTTGAGAGTAAAAACACCTGTTATCAATATTGTAAAAAGATAAATTAATCTATGCCAATTTTAAAAGTAAATTTTTGATATTTTAATTACTAAACTCAATAATTCAAATTCAAAACGTAAAATATCACGAGTTTTGGAGCTAATATTGAACATTGAAAATAAGGAAAATCGACTTTTATACAGCTGGCCTAGATAGAATTCTTCTCATCGATTTATATAATAACTTATAAGTGTTCATACTATAATATTATCACTCAGTAACCTATATTACTAGGAATACGAAACTATAAGTTCCAGTGTTTCACTAAAATTCACAAATTTGTAATTAGTGTGTAAAATACTAAAATGATGCGTTATACTGATATACACATTCCACGTGCGAGAGCGCTGCGCTATTTATTTTATACAATGTCACTCACACTAATGATCACTTACTACACACACATTTGCAAGACCAGCATAAGTACAATTTGAAATTTTCCTATTTTGAACTCCTTAAGAACTGTACACTTGCAATAGCTAATTTATTTTTACTTTATTTTGTTACCTACTATAAAATAAGTGTCTAACAAATGTCAGAATTAAAATATATAAAGTCTCGGTATTCCATACAATATGCTAAGACAAATGTTTACCGAAATCCGAAAAAAAAAATAATGACATTATTCTATATTGATACTTAATATTATCTATAACGCGAGTGGTATCATACGTAAGGCATACCATACGTCCATACAAAAAATGTATTTGAAGTTTCTGAAGGTTAATTTTTATAATCGTATAATTTTAATAATTTTTTTTCTAATTTTTACAATCATCAACTTTTTTTATGTAGGTACGACGGTGTTTTATTGTTTCCTTGCTAAGCGTCGGTTATAATATTATCGTCATTTCGACAATGACATTTCAACCTATATGCAAATTATCACAAATCCAATTATCATTAAGTGACGCGGGCGTTTCGCCAATCGAAAATATAATATGTCAATGACTAATATAAATATTAATGCATAATAATATTATCGCACTTAAAATAACAATATTATGCACTTCAATTATTGTAAACGTCATTAGCGTGGAATATTTATAGTTTATGGAGTTATTGTTCCGTGTACAATATAATTCAGACGTTGTTCATTTGAGTTCGCAATAATATATAATGGCTCGTACAA
>WHPZ01564657.1:0-33941 GCA_016617965.1 Macrosiphum rosae
GTCCTGATTTTAAAAAGCTTACAAGCAAAATAAACACGCAACAAATAAGAAAATAGTCAATTAAGAAAAATGATATCAAGAATACTTTATTTTTACAAATTTTTTTCTATACACTGTAATTTAATAATTTAATTTAATTTAATAAAATATTATACTTTTTCAAATACATAAATTCATATTAAAAAAATTTTTTTTTTAAATGTTACGATAAGATGCGAGTCGCAAAAGTCTATGACGCGAGCCGCGGTTTGGCCACCCCTGCAATATAGATACAACTTACAAATAACTGTAATTAAATAATGAATGTGTACAATATTATTTTCGGTTTATTCTTTCTTGTATAGTTTGTTCGGAAAATAGTAATTTTTCTAACAAAATATATACCTACTTTACTTTTTTTATTTTTGACATAAATATTGATGGGGCTCCACAAATCGCACTCGGGATAACTAATCACCACATATCCGGAAAATCGATCTCTAGAGCGTTAAGGAAATAACATTATTTTAATAGGTCTTCTTCGATTTGATACTTCGTACCCACAGGCCACAGTGGTACAGATTCGATTGTTTCTTGCTAATTATTTAAATTATTTAAATTGAAACCTCAAACACGTGGCAACAATAATCAATAATAACTGACAACTGCAGCTATAATAGTCGCCTGTGATATTCGTAGCTAAAACATATCGTCCCTCTAATAATGTAACTCGTAGTTAATCGTTTGAAAGAACACAAGGTAATGGAATAACACATGTTTTTAAGAAGTTTTTCGATCATCGGTTTATTTTCTGTACTAATGGGTTCCTATTCTAAATAAAATATATAAATAAAAAAATAATAATAAAAATCGAACATAATAATACAGTATAACAAGCAAAATACGTAGGTACATACATACGTGTATAATAATATATATATACTGATAAACAATAAATACGAACCTATACGCAATTTCATTGTCAAAGTATAATATTTATAGCTACGACTTCGTTGTTATCATAATAATTTATAAATTACATTTATAATAATATATAAAAGTAATTATAATAAGTATTGGTCTATTTATCTATAAACATCAACGACATATTATAATTTATAATTTAATAATATGGTAATAATACCGAGCTCGAAAAAAAAAACATAAGAAAATATCATACTTAAATACTATACAATAAATAATAGTAAGTAAAATATGTAAGCTTTACGCAGAATCACTACTACACGCCTACGTATTATTTTGACAAGATTTAACTATTCTGGTTTTAAATTTAAATTTTTAGAACAAAACAATAAAATTTAAATAAATAATAATAATAATAATAATAAGATCTAATAAAGTGGTGTTTTTATACAACAATCTAAACAATAATCAAATAATCTATATGCTACAGATATACATAAAGTATTTTTTAATATTACAATAATGATTTATGTTTGTATTTACTGTTTCTTCCGATTTTCGACATTTCCATCTACTTATTACAATATGTCAATATATAAATTTAACTTTTTAAAACGAGGTAAACATGTTATAAGTAAATATTTCGGTTTTATATATATATATTATATATATATATAAATACTAATTAAATCTAAATACTCAAAATAACACTAGTTGAATTCCGTTCAATAAAAAAGTAGAAAAAAGACATTTATCTAATGCACAACATTTCTCTATTAGCGATAGCATTGGCTAATTAATCATATTGAAATACAAATAGAGGACCACATCTACTAAAATCATGACCTATTTTCTAAAATAAATAGAATAAAAATTTGTCTAAAAATGTTTAACAATTGTATATTATATTAATTAAAATGCAATTATTAATAACAAAACAAATTAGTAAAAAGAAAATTATAAACTAAAATATAACGAATTATGAAAACTTTATACAAACAGCATAAACAAAAACAAAAGTCAATTTACTTGCTTTTGCTCGATGTTGAATTATTTTATGAGCTAAAAAAAAATATATAACATTATCCTAATTATTGCGAAAGGTAAAGGTGAGTCCATTTCAGTATATCTGTGATTGTCTCTTATAACATTTTTATTTTAAATTTAAAATTATTTTCTTATAATACACATTCGATTTACTACCTTGGTGTTCAAAAATTACTCTAAAAAAATCTTAAAGATATGATATATAATATTATCCAAAAAAAAGGAATACTAAACATTTTTGTAATTTTGTCTTTAACATAAACGATTTGAAATAACTAATCTACCCTGTGAATACATAAGTGTTGAAGTGTGGCATTTAATGTATGCATGAAGTGTGTTGTGTGTGTGTGTGTGTGTTGTGTGTGTGTGTCTGTGTGTGTGTGTGTCTGTGTGTGTGTGTCTGTGTGTGTGTGTGTCTGTGTCTGTGTGTGTGTGTCTGTGTGTGTGTCTGTGTGTGTGCCTGTGTTTTATACTTTTATGATTTGTTATACATATCAGTGTGTTTGTGTTTATATAGTGAGAAGTAGAGAAAAGGAGAAACTGAAATATTGACAGAAAACCCGGGTCATACAGTGGTTCCCATTTAAATTGCACTTTTCATATTACACAACGTTGTACACTGTTAGTTAACTTGTAAAAACTAATAAAAAATGATTAACAACAACAATAACAACAACAGCGTAAGAGCTATAATAAATAGATTGCGAAAATGTAGTATAATTTTAAAACTTATTGCCTACAAATAAAATATAAAAAGTACCTATGGAATGTAAAAAGATAAAATAACACAAAATTCAACTAAAAAAAAATATATCACATAAAAGCGTTTTTGTTTGCTTAGTTGCTGGACCAAATTGCTTCAGTTGACTAGTGAAATTATAAAAAAAAAAGAGAAAATGTACGAAGAAAATCAAATCATAATACAATAATAATAATAATAATAATATTAATAACTTTCCATTAAAAAACAAAATTGATTTTTAGTTATTTTTACCATACAGTAATTAAATATTACAAAATATTGCTTAGTTTTTTTTTTTGTCTTTTTAAACGATTTCAAGATTGTCAATGATGAACACAGTACAAAGACAAAAAAAAAAAAAAACATTTTCAGGCCAAATACATCGTAGGTACGTAATATATTATAGAAAGATAAATGGAGTCCTATTACGATGTACAATACACACACGTATGTGTGTGTAAATGAGTATTAAATAATATTATATATTATTTAATAAAACCGATTATATCATAATACTATTATATTATATGAAAATGATGATATTATATCCGCACTCCACTAAGCCATGAACACATTAGGTATGTGATTAAAAAAAAAAATGCATGATATGAAAATGATTAATATTATTGCAAGAATCCTAACAAGAAACGAGAACGCGTATATTATTCGTTAGGTACTATGTGTAAGATGAAATTTTGATCGTCATTGAATTTCTATAACTATACAATAACTAAAAAGAACACACTTATCATACAAGATTGTTTCGTTGTACATGTACCCTATGTCATAATATTTTATTATATATATATATATATATATATAATATATTTTATAAAATGTTTATTTCGATTTACATAGAATTATTCTAATATCAGGCGATATAGTGTTTTTTTTTTTTTTTTGTATTTTATTGCTCAATATTGTAGTATAATAATATATATAGGTATATATTATGTCATATCTTTGATCGACTTGACGTCAACGATTATATGTTGTAAGTACTCCCGCGCCGACCGGACGAATATTTGGGAGGCGCAAGCAGGTTTCGACAGGGGCGGCTGAAGCACGTTATTCATCGTAAATTTCAAGATTATCTTTACGAAGATATTGTTAAAAAATTATTATTATGATTAACACATTTTTTTTCTGTTTTTGATTGTAAACACGTTTTGTTCGTTTAGGAAGTATTCGATTCGTTTCAAATAAAAAAAACGAAACTTTATAAGTATATATAAAAAAAAAAAACCTGTAACAATAAAATAGAAAGATAATAATTCAGCCTTGATGCAAGTCCTCTTCGCACTTGGGTATGTCGAATATTTCAGCGAATAACGGCGGCAACTTCAGCATGTGCCAATTTAACCTGAACCACTCGAGGTACGAAACGTGTCGGACACCAATGGTTCGTAGTTCGGGCAGTTTCGACAACACCGTTTGAGCCAAATTCTTATCTCCTCCGTGACCTTTGCTTAGCTAAAAATTTGAAAACATAATAATATTAGGTATATTATATATCTTCCTTGAAGCTTCTTTAACTTCTGGGGCGGTGTTTGGAACAGTGGTCTGCGATACAAGACAGTATTAGTATCAACTACCAAGTATTTCCGTAATACTAATATTTAATATTATCCTTTTTATCCTACTGTCATCGAATTTATACTTGTTACCATGTCAAGCAGCAGTGTACATGCGGGGTGTACCGTTTGACTGTATGATTGTACCTACATAATCCACCTAAGACCTAACCATAGGTGAATATCGAGAATCTACAATTAGTGAGTGGGACTAGGGAGGGCCAACATTTTAATATATCCAACTATATCTAAGTATGACAATGATCAATGCGTCGTGAATTTTTTTTTGAGTTGTGATAGATATTATTATTTATTGATAAGTGATAGGAGCTTCGACCTCCAAGTTAAATGTTTAATGCCCGCGCTTTTCGTTACTACCATCATTTTTCTGGTAGGAGGGAGGGGGTAAAATCGATACATCCCATTTGCATACATTATACCCTGTGGCCTGTAATATGAAGTTATAAAATTTAAGAAACGCTGAAATAAAATTGCCGGTATCGACTATTGGGATATTGCTAGCGAGTACTTAATTCCAACAGTGACCACCTATATACCCGATAAAGTTTGAGTATTCTGGTGATAAATCATATACTCCTGGTTCAGATTAAAAAAGTTCTCTGTATCCATGGATACCAAGTTATTTTATAGTTTTCTTAAGTTTTACAGATTACAAAATAGCAAAAAAAAAAAAATTGTACAACTTTGTTAATGTAAAGTTATTAAAATTGAGCTGCCATTTTAAAAGTAATACTATGGATAATATATGTTACCATTTACCAATGTCATATGATAGAAAAGTTGATTTTGGAAATAATCGCTAATAATTGGTGTCTTTGATTGAACACTTCCGATACCTACAGACTACAGGTACACTGACCGAGGAGTTAGGACTACAAATAAGTTCACGGTGGTGAAGAGTGATGTACACTTATATGACATGACATTTTCTCCCCCATTGTTCCCTCGTAGACCACCATGGGACGATGAAGTTGACTCACTTGTAGCTTGAACGCTTCAACGATCCGGTCCTGACTGTGCTGTACGGTTTTTACATCAGAGACGCCTGGCCTGTCTGGCGTCAGCAGCACGATGGCGGCGAATAGACCGACTTCGGTGTCAGTCAGCGATAAACCGTTGAAAGATGTCACCAACTGGAACACATCTGTGGCGAAGTCCACCTACGGATAATACAATGATCTCAGTAAATACAAACAATACGTTGCATTATGGTGAGGATTTGATAATAAATTACTGTTTCAATCAATTCTGTCAAAGCTCTCAACAAAAATGGAGAGAATTTATTGGCTTTAAAAATGGTGCACAAATGGCAATAGTTTTAATGATTTCTGTGTTATGTTAGAAAATTATGTTTGTGTTTTCACTATTATCTTGGTTAAGTAGGTAGGTAAGTATTTAAATAAAACGATTGGTCAGAAAAATGTTATTAAATATTTTAAATTGGTGTTTTCTAACCGATCGTGACACGAAGATGAATTTCGTGTTTCAACATTTTTTTACGTCGTTATTTTAAGCTTTTATAACAAGTTTTATAGCAAGCCACGCGGTGATCTGAATACGATATTTCGATCATTGTTTTTAATGGTGATAATTTTATAAACCCGAAATAATAGCTGAGCGTGTATTCGGTTTCCAAGCTATAAAAATGTTAATGATTTCGTCATAAAAATAAATCATAAAATTATTGATACTATGTATTAATTGTATTTAGTATTTTTTGTGTCTGTATGGTTATCACATGAATGTATTTTATGTCCTGAAATGCAATTACGATTCCATTCAAAGTACTAATCTGGCTGATATAGAATAGACCCAGAATCCAGATAATTTGTGTTCAAAGAAGATAATAGTTTGTGCGTAGGTACATTTATTATATTTCCCCGAAATTATTTTGGTAAATCGTTATGAACTTGACTTTTTTAAGTAGATCAACATAAATAATTTAATTCAAACAATACGAATCCACTATAACACCATTATGGGTACTCGTGCTCTTAAGTGTAGTACCTAGTATTGTTGATTATTTCCGAATGTCTGTAACACAAATTCCGTCGCTGTTGTGAATGAGTGCATTTTTTTGCAAAATTAACCATTTAGTAAATTTATTTTGTTGTTTTATTAAAATACTTCACAGTTTCCAATTGAATAGCATACAAAAATGTGCATGGCCAGATTTAAGAGAAAAAAATTAACATGATTTTCATATTTTTGTGCGAGCCCCAAAATTATAAATACTTAGCAGACTTTTTTTTTTTAAAAGTTTGTCTCTCCTACCCCCTCAACATCGTAATAATTCTATTATTTCCTTGAGATTTCTGATGCGTAAATTCACTCTGGTTAAAATTTTTTCAAATACATCTTATTCATAATACATTGTTTTAACTTTGAACTGAGTTTAAACACAAAAGTTCCGAGAACAGCTATATGTAGTATAGCTTAGTCTTTACTATACAGAATAGTATAATAAAATGTGAATTCTTTTGAAAAACGCGATGTTTTAACATATTGTAGGGTACGTCATATTGTGCACGATTTTATTCATATTAATTTTATTGCGAAAAAAAAATGCAGTAGTATTCTGTAGTACGTTTGTAGAATTAATTGGCAACATTAATTAATCAGATATACCCACGTATGACGTGTATTATATTACCAGTAAGTAGGTATTTCTTGTTGTAGATATCTTATGGGGGGAGGGGGAAACAAACATATCACTAGTCTCGTTACATATGATAATTATTGAATAATTATAAAAGCATTCCAAAGAAAATCGCAATATTCAAAGAAATAAAATCGATAGTTTAATTTATTGGTATACCGATGTTCGGTTTGAAGGTGTCTGAGAAAGTGCTTGCTAACAGGAGATTTTATGTTGTCACCCTTATCACTTAATAATCATAAACTTTTTTTAAGCTAGTTTGGTATAAAGATATATACCTATTATATCGCCAATATAGTATAGAGTCTATACTATAGACTATATAGATACTTAACAAAAATGGATACGATCGGAAAATGGAAATTATAATATTATGCATTTTGTGTAAAAATGTGTTTGTCATTATAAAATATACCAAATTTAATACTACCGTTTACATGGATCAATATAATATAGGTATTCGTTGAAGAATGAAATCGAAAACATTATAAGAGTGCACTGCGCTCACAACATCATCGTCAAAGGCTCTACACTTCCATGTAAATATGCATGTTTGAGACATCCGTGAATGTTTATGTAGGTAATTGTTAAAAATACTTTCGATATGTATTTCAAATATGAATTTAAATAACTTCAAAAAATATTTCAAACACCTTTAAATACCTACTTGAAGAGAGTTTGACAGCTTCTCAAGACCAGAATTTGTCCAGTTAAACTTATTTTTGGTACATAAATATTTTCATACGATGGTATTTTTTACTTGAGTGGAGTCAATGGCAACAGATAAATCCCCATAAAATTTAGCAAAAGTGTACGACCTAGGGATTTTTTTAGCGTTTTGTATTTTGAAATATATAACCAGAAATTAAGTTTGCTTTATACGTGTACTTGAATGTTGTTCAATGAAAAAATACATGGGACATTCGACGAGATCATAGATTAAACATACATATAAATATATAATATGTTTATAATCTTAAAAAATTATAATATTTAACACATATTATATCGTATATAGTTAGATATTGTATACGGGGAAACACTTGGGAGACAGAAACGCATCATCGGCGAGTAGACGATTTTTCAGTGATCTTGACTTGTACATAATATTATAATGTCAACTAAAATGCTTACGTCGTAAATGAGTTCCAGCTGCTGTCGTGTGATGAACGTGCCGTCGTAGAAGGTGAGCGAAAGGTCAGTGGCTAACCTGGACACGTAGCACAGCCATAGTTCGAAAAATCCCACTTTAATGAGAATCAGCTGATCGTCTTGACTGAGGTCTACGAAACCTAAAAACGAAACAGTCAAACACAAACGGCGTATGATTAGTATGCCGGCCGGAACGAGCTCGGAGGTATAAAATACAAGTTCAGCGTTATTATAAGCATCGTTATTATATCTATACATTAAATTAGACGATTCTTTTTTTTTTAAAAAGTAAACACTAATTTTATCGAAAATGTTTAGTAGATAATTTTAAATTATTACTATTGGCGATAAAAAGTGATAAGCTGTAACGGTCACGCTATGTATTATTTATACTACAGATCCACCCTCCGCAGGCCTAAAAATTGATAAGCTTTCTATCGCCAATACCTACAAAATTTTTTTTTAAATTACAATTTTTTTCATTTCGTATTTGTATTGTTGCCATTTTTAAGTTTTTTTTTTGTTAAATTACATAGCATACCTAAAATTTCAAATTCATATTCCTATACTCAGAATATAGGATTTCAGAGAATTTCATAAATATAAAAATGAAATTTTGAACATGTGGACTTAATCAAAACTTAGACACTGGGTATTATAGCTAATTAACTTTTTCTTTAGATATTATTTTACTTAAAGTAAATGCTATAATCACGAACATTTTCTTAGCTTAAAATTTGGTAATAACTTATAGGTATTTAATTCTAATAAAGTAATAATATTGACCTAGATGCTACAAATTTATTTTAAAATTGCATATAATGGTATTTTTATATAGTGCCCGTTAGATGGACAGAGACAATAAGTCAGTTATATGTCACGGTATAACAGAAAAAACTCACAAAATATTTTATCAACCATGACAAAAATTAAAATTAAAATTAATTTTAGATAGTTAATTAATTACATTTGACAGTTGTTCTTTCTCTAGACTCTGTATTCAGGAATATAAGGTATTTTTTTATGTTTTTTATTAGATTAAGTCTTCAGTGACTGAGATCATTAGCCTGCAGTACGGTTGGTAGGGTTGGTACGGTGAGGTTGGAATGGTTGGTACGGTTGAAACGGTTGTATTAATATATTAATGTATTATCCTCTCCTTAAGTTGCTTTCAATCGGTTGCAAATATAAGTTTCATGTAAGTTGAATCTCTTTTCAGTCGCGTTGAACCTAACCAGTGAGAGTTGCAGTTGTAAGTCGCTTTGGTGAGAACGCCTAATAAAATCTTTGATGAGACACACACGTAAGGTAGGTAACAACTATACTAGGAAAATAATATTTTCTTACCCGGCACTCTTTTTGCGAACTCCACTACCCTCTGCACGGTGGGCGTAATGTGTACGGCCAATTGTTGCCACAGCCATATTTTTTGCTGTTCCTCGCTATCCGCAGTTGACGATGCCACCTCTGGGCTGGAGCATCCCTGGGCGGGCTTTACATGCAAAACAAATACGAAATAATTAGCAATACACACAACAGCCATCATGTACATAAGATACCTAATAAAACTATAAGCCTACAATATTTGCTGTTACTTTATTACATTTAATTTCTTACGTAAAATATAACAGAATATTCGTGTTACAATAAATTTGATTGAAAAAACGAAAGAAACAATTCATGTCTGAAAGAAAATTAATAAAAAAGATATATTTTACTATAAGAACGGTTAAATAGTAGATATAATGTTTACAGAATATTCATTATTAAAACTGTACAACGTAAATAGGTTCTACTTATTTTCATTAAAGGCATTAATTAAAGGCATTTACTATGCGGCTACGATGCGGCAGCAAACAGTTATCATGACTATATTTATTTTATTTTATATAATATTTTCCCTTTTATCTCAACAAAAAAATTCTTCACTAATTTAATTACATACTACAACATGAGGACACAGAAAAAAAAGATAATGTTCCACGATTTTTAATTAAAATAATCACATAATGTTATGTGACCTTCGTAGTGTAGGAGCTCATCATTGTCTTCAATTCTGAATTCAACATTTTATGAATTCTGCTTATTTTAAATTATATAAATCATTATATTGCGCGTAGGAAAAATATTTAATTTAATTTTATATTTTACAATTTCCCTTTTATCAACACATAATTGTATTTGGAAAAACACTTAAGAATGTAACTATAGTAAGAAACTATTTAATAAAGAAAAGTAAATAATAACGATTTTAATATTCTATAATTATAATAATAATCTTTATTTTATGATATTATATATATCTTGGGAAATTATAATATAAAATATAATAAAAGATTATTGTTACTCGAGTGAAATTATTTCTTATGTTTTACTTGTATTAAGACTCGATTTAAGGATATGGAATTAATGTATAGTTACTACGCATCAGGGAATATTGACAAAATATGACAAACTATTTTAATTTCTTGTATTCGACCAATTTAAATTCAAAATGAATATGTCCTTCGCTTTCAAAAATCTAAAAACAAATATACGCTTTGATGATTATTGAAAATTAAAATCTATACGCGTGTTTCAATGCGATACAATATCATCATGTTATCTGGTATATCAATATAATTGAAATGCGAACCAGAAAAATTCGAAAACAAATTTAAAAAGTGCGTAAATGCATGGACTCTTTGTGAAAAAAAACAAATTACGCGATGATAGACATGGCACAGATGCGATTATTCTCGCACATGCACATCGTTCAGCCTTTAAGAACACGTCTACACGTCTAGATTCCAATAATAATCCATCTTAACGTATTACGTATACTTATGCTAGTATGTTATAATCCTAAGGATAGCCATTATTTCTGGGAATTATAAGGAGTCGGAACGAATGATAAAAATATTCCATATACTTCATTGTTCGAAACAACTTCAGATGCTATACATTGGCGGGAAGGGGGAGGGCTACTATTTCCACAGGAGCGACGAAACTATAATTACATATATATATTGGCTTTATAAATTATAATGATGTTTGTTATTATTTTTTTTCCAATAAGTATAATAATTGTATATTCACAATTAGGGAGCGTATGGTGTTCCAAAAGTTTCATACAGCCCCACAATAAAGTCGAGAAATAATTGGATACAGATTGTTTTTATGCTCTCAGAGTTGGTTTTCTGTAATTTTCTGAAAAAAAAAATCGGTGAATTTTATGACAAATCATTCTGGAACTAATCTTGTTTGATGATCATTGACGATTCGTAAGATTATAATGTTATACTTTGTCTCCCACACAGAAAAAATCCCCAGCCCAGGTTTCATCAGCATAGGCCTCAGGTCGATAGAATATACACAAAGAATTCAAATACAAAACTTTATTATTTTTCATTTAAAATGTTATAAAATATACCTAATCCTTATACTCAAACTTTAACCATCATAGTTAATTATATAGAGTATTTTTTACCAACACTGTTCAACGTACAGAACTTTGTTACCTATTTGAAGGTTTTATAGGAAATATTGTTCAAAATAATTTTAACCCTAGTATTATGATTATTTATGCAAATAAATTACTGAAAATAAGTACTTAAAATGATATATTTGCCACTCTTTAAAACTTTATTATTATTATTATTATTATTATTTAAGGAGAGGGTCCATAAGTTCCTATATATTGGTCTCTCTCGGTTTTCATAAATTCACCCGTACAGTTATTGTCGCACCACCACCGAAATAGGGCGTTATATTATTTTTGACGAATAACAATAGGTATTTATGTATCGTAAGAAATAATTACAGGAGATGCCACGGGTTTCCGGAGCAGTGTCCTGGTCAGCTCGTCCGTGTAATCGCAGTTGGTCAGGTGCGCCTGCGATATGGCTGCGATCACGTCGTACGATATGGACACGCTGCCACCGTTGGTCTCGATCACTGCGGCCGGTCCGGTGCCGGTCATGATAGTGTCAGCCGTGACCGGTGCACTGCCGCCGATCCCTATGGCCACCGCGGCCGCTACGGCTGCGGCCGCGTTCGCAGAGACTGTCGTCGTGGTCGCCGTCGTGGTGGTCACCTGAACGGCCGCCGCCGCCATCGAATCGGCGGCCGACACGGTCTTCGACTCCGACTCGAGTTGTTCACGAGACCTCTTCGGCACTCTTCCGTACCGAACGGCTGGAAAAAAAAAACACACACACATCACGATAAGTAAATGGTATAATAAATGTCGGTCCCATAAGCCGCTCATCTAAACATTGAATACTTGTGACTACCTAATTAACTTCCGGTTTGAAATTCAATTTTTATGTACATTGAAGTACTCCGAAAAATATTCTGTTTTGGAATATGAAATTAAAAATATATGTTGTCATTTAAAAATGTAAGAACTTGAAAAATTATAACAATAAACAATAGAATTTTTCCAAAAATGTTGTTTTGCAATGGCAATGGCAAATGGCTTTTTGAAATATTCAGTGTATAGACGCATTTAAATTTGTCACTTATCATCTGTATAGTGAAACGTACCAAGACGTAACAACTCACAGTTATAAATTAATTAATATATTTCTAATTGCTGTGTAGATAATGTACGAGTATGCAATTTTGTTTTGTGTAGGTACTAAGAATTATGCAATATGCCAACTTGCATACATATTTATTATTAAATTAGAGATATTCCTATACTACCTACGTTAAGTTATATTATATTATGTATATTGTATTATTATACTCGAATGACATTATAATTATAATTTAAAGAATTTGACAAGTAACATATTATTAATTATTATGTATTTTTCGTGAGTTTGATGGATTTTCATACATTTAATTTTTATACGGTGTAAAAATCAAATCCTTGTTCAATTTTTTTTTTAATAGTTTTAAACATTTTACCACACGATGATTATAATATAAATTGAAATTTTTACAATAAATACGACTCTCTTAATAATAATATCATTCTACGGGTTCCTTGCTATTTCTCCTGAACGTATACGGCACACAACGTGCGGCAATGTCTAGATATTGCCTATGCCATTGTCGGATGAGGAATATTTTTATCACTCAAAAAATACATATTAATAATAATATAAACAATAATTATTGTCATTGCCAGTTCCTCTAACCGGCTTACACGCTTCACTAGGAATTTACCGTTTATAGTTTATACAGTTCACGTGAAATTGTTTAGCAGCCAGCAGGATGATAGTGCAAAGTGTTATGGAAGATGTATTTATACAGAGTATACTTTATACATAATATCACACTATGTATATAATAGTATGTAGTGTATACGGTAATAGGCTACGATTTGAGCGATATCGTGCCATTTTTGTATGTGGTATCGACTGTCGGTCTTTCCATTTTGTACAATGTCGGGTGGTGTTTGTGTGGTAATGGAAAACTCCTTTATACTATTTACTATAGGTACGGAGGGATTCACCAATCATGTACACCACCATTTTTCCTTGAATAAAATATTTATTCAAATTCTGACTTTTTGAATTGTTAAGTATACAGTATACTTAAACGTCTTCAACACCATATTTTCAAATAAATGTATTTTTAACCCCATTTAACAAGGATTTTCACGTGCCAAACGTATTTTTTTCAAATGCAAACTAGTGTTTTTTATTGTAAATTATATTGTTATGCAGATTTTTTTATTTTAAACTAATTTATATAAATTGAGATTCAATCGAGTAATTTCTAAGTAATTAAACTTTAAGTACTATAATAATAATAATATGTAGTCCATGATAGTATGTTTAAAGATTTAGGGCTATAATTATTTCAAAATGAATTACCCAACATTTTATCATTACGCTTTGGATGGCGTCGTACGTTCGCGGTTGCCGACATGCGATACCATGCATGATGCATCTGGCGGATTGGCGAGGACCCGCCAGCGTAGACGACGCCGGCGGTTAGCGGTGCCGTCGTGGGTAACGATTCCGTCTCGACGGTACCAGAGCAAAGGGACGATGACAGAGTGCACGAAGATGACTCGTAACGGCGGCTGCGACGGATACGGCAAAGCACGACGAGCGATAGATGGACCTACGAACACGGACATCAGCATCGTCTGGCCCTCGGACATTTCCTTGGCGCGGCATAGGATGCAGACGCGCCGGAGTCGGGTTGTCAGGACAACAATTAGGAAGAGTATCAGGACCGAGGTGCGGTCCGCCGATTCTCTCCCTTTTTCGACTCCTCGGCGCGGAAACGGAAGACGCAGACGAAGTAGAGTTGAGGACGAAAATCGAGGAGAGTATCAGGGTACCACGGTACGTCGTGGTGCGGTCCACCGATTCCGCAAGCACCAATGGTTGTCTTAGTACTTTTGATCACCGTTAACGTCGTCACAACAGTATCGTCTACAGCACTTGCACATCGTCTTCGCGCACTAGTCGCTCGCTGACAATCTTCCCTTCGCGGTCGGGCCTTGTCCTCCGTCACGATGGTTGTCACCCATGAGCAAACCCTACGTCGAATACACTCGTCCGGACCGGTCGTGAGAACATATAGATGTGACCAGTGGCCACTTCGTCATCACGTACGACGTACCACCCCTCTATATTAAGCTGCTTATTGTGTCTTGTCTGGTATTTGTAGGCCATATTTTGGTCATAACTTTAAAAATCTTATATGTTTTCATAAATTTGTTTGAAATATTTAACTTTTGTTAGTCTATAATAAATTTGAAATCGTTCACTAAAACAAGGTATTGTTTCCCCATCAACCTTAGTAAAATATTGTTCTACGTTTTGAATCTGTACCACTCGATTCGGCGCTTGGCGAAGTTCTGTAGGTTTGCTTCTGCGCAGGAGTATTAACAATTTCGTCTTCGTGGTCGTGACGTATTTATAATAATTATCATAACAATGCTAATGATAATAACAATATACTAATGAGTTATAATAATATAATGATTTATAATGTATTATCGCGCAAACAACAATGCATCGGTGATGCTTGGTGAGGAAACAAATTGGAACGAGAGACCTATAAATAACCTAACGTGTGAATTTTATTTCCTATATCGATCGGTGGGCGGCCTATACTATATACCTGTACAGTGGTGGATCTAGAATTTTTTTTTTGGTGGTGCAACCACCTTAACCAACTTATCAACCTAGATGCTGGGCCAATAGGGGCCCGCAGCTCCCCTTAAATCCGCCACTGTACCTATATATAATTATTTACAACGTGCGGTATTATTATAACAGTGGACGCTTATTCGTACTGCTGATGTAGTTTTGAAAAAAACATTCTTTTGGAACGAACGAAATGTGATAAAATAATAATAATAATACGGGCAACGAAGGATATTGAATGTCCGTAAAGAGATGTCGACGACGTGTTATATAGGCACATGTAGAGTAATATAATATATGTGAACGTTTTTCAATGACAATAGTGTACACTATATTTATATATTCTCCGTAAATATATTTTTCTGTGTATATTCTCTTTTGCGATTACTTGTGTGTATAGTTTTTCAGCGTTGTCATCGACAGCTGTAGGTAGATATATAATATAATATTACACACTTTTACTACTCGAATGTGTATATCCGATACGGTTGATCAAACGAAAGACACAATAATCGTCGAGAATATCGAGGTGATGGTGCAGCGCAGTGCAATAGATATACGTCATAATAATATGTTACTGTCGCATGCATTCGTATGTTTTTTATGCATTACTGTGAATTTATAATATAGTAGTGGTTTATTTTGTGAAGGGTGGTGTTGTCGTAGGAGAGGACCAAGTAGGTACTTGAAAGTATATAATTTATTATACTTACATTTTCAACGCGTACCCTTCATATAGTTTTTCTAAAAGACGAGTATAAGTTTTGAATAACGCTTATTTTTAGATTATACCTATGTAGTTACCTATATGATTATGTCTTCTTTATAGTGTTTTTTCTGAACATGCAGCAGTTTTTATGCACTAACGACCATTGGTTATAAATTATAAACAAAATTATGAACATATCGGACACGATCAGTAAAATTTCGATTTTAATAATTATAACATAAAAGTTTAAATTATTGCTGAATGGGTTATTTTCTCGATAAACATTATGTCAATATGTTAGCTCATAAAAATATAACTAGGCGCACGTTATCTGCTAGAATACGAAAAATATCAGAAATTTAAGGATTTTCAACGGTTTTAGGTACATATAAAGACGTTTTAGAAGATAGTGATTTTTATTTGGTTCACTATGTACTATGTAGTATGTTTAATTTATTTCCTTTTAAAATGGTACCTAAAAATGTCTTCTAATAATTAATATAAATCATAGTTTAGGTAGTAAACCTGGGAATTTAATTATAACATTATATTTGAGAGCCATGGGCATTGTGCATAATATACAATATAATAATATTATACAAAGATGAAACAATCTCTTACAGTTTATGGTCTATGGGTCGACATAAAAAATCATTTTATTTAATAAAATTACCTAGAATTATTTTTTCTCGAATTCGGGTTTATATTATAAGTTTAAGATATAAAAAATAAATAATAACATAATATTTCATTATTTATCCAAAAAAAATGAGGATAGGGCTTTCAATAGTGAAACAAAGAAAGAAAAGAGCTCTATTCATAATTTATTATATTATTTGATAAAAGAAATGTACGAGGAGTTTATTGTTTTTAATACTACACAAGCACATAGTATCTTTATATATATATTTTCCATTCTAATATTATTATCATCATACTAACAATATGTTCACATAATAATAATAAAAATAAAATATATAATATTACAGAAAAAAACGGGGATTTTTATCACGTTTGTTCATTTTTACCTGCGAATACTGGTAAATGGTAATATTACAAAATTGAGAATACCTACTTATAATTGTTAACTGTCATGATTTTAATTATAAAATATGTATATGCGCTAGACTCAAACCGGTCAAATAGTGCAAAAAACACACACATGTACAATATATTATGCAAGACTATAGCTGGTAGTTTTGTAAAAAGTTGGTTCTGCGCGTAACAACTTATCCAAACGTCATGTTGTTTTTTTAAATTTATAGATCACTTCACGGAAATGGTCTTACGTATAGCCGTATAGGTACAGTTTCATTGACCCAACTCCCGTCCCTAGAAAATTGAACGATAAAATTGGAATACAACCATCTGTCCGTTTCTTACGACTTTTAAAAAAAAATGTATACGGAACTATCTAAGTGACTATGTTAAAAATCTGTTGTTTTATGAAGTTAAATATTACACTTAAACTGAAATACGCCAAGTGATGAAATTCCAACCCGTCGTTGGGGTAGGGTTTCCTGGTTGCGCATCTCTTTCAGATTTGTATTTTTCCACAAACCCATGTGCTAGATACTATAATATTAATAGTGGTAGCAGACTCAGGATTTTTTTTGAGGGGTTACCTATATGCTAATAATTATTTTCCCGAAATTACATGCTAAAGGTACTGGTACTAGTGAAAGGATACTAGATACATTTATATGAAGAAAAACATATGGAGAGAGGGGGTTGTTACCCCCTCCCCCTTGTGTAATCTATTATCAAGTAAACCGACTTTCCCATGAACTGGTGTACACTCGAACCGAAATACCTACACCGAGTGCCGTATTTTATATTTGTTAACTTTTCCTAGGATTCGGATAATACGCTAATACCAGTTGGTATATTAAATATTAATATATCATATTCAAAACGAATAACTAATTATAAATACGTACCTACAATCTGCATAATATATCTACCTATATTTATTATACTTTGTAACCGGAATCACACGAGTATTATAGGTACATGACATTTGGCATGCATGTATATAGCATACTATTGCTACTGGCAATAAAAGGTATACGTGGCCGTAGGTGTTTTCGAGCCGTTTGGACGACCGGTGCAGCGATGTCTAAAATATGTAGATTCGTATTGAATGTGGACGTTCGGCCACTGAACTCGAATCCGGTGTCAAAAGTGTTTGTAACCAGCCATATAGCCCGCGGGCGTGTTGACTATAAGCCGGCATGTATTTAGTGTGTTGGTGTGTGGAGAGGGGAGAGGGGATAGTCGCGAGTCCCCTTGATCAAGTGTCACACCCCCAAAATATTTTATAATAAATTATATCATTATTATTTATTGCGACAATATGTTTAAGTCCTGCCCATATAAATGTTATCATGTTTATGCGATATTATGCGATGGATGTCATATTATTGTTATTATAACTTTGTTCAGTCTTATGATTTAGATTTACTTTGGCCGTAATTAAGTAACCATATAGCCCGATTTAGGTACAATAGGCTGGTTGAAAACAAAAATTACAATATTTTCATATATTCTATCCTTAACACTAGGTTAAACATTATTGGACATAATCGGCAACGGGTCTTATTTCTTTCTCATTGAGTGGGCGATTATAATAATATCATTATTATTATTTAAAAACTACAGAGGCAATACGAAATAATAGCAATAATAATAAATTGTATGGTGGACTATATCATGAAGAAATAATATCATGTGGATTTAATAACATTAGTTAATTAATTATGCAATTTTTATAACACGGTCGTTTATAATAAAAATTTATATTATGCGATGCAATTCGAAATATTATGTTTATTGAGTTTTACAACATTGAAACTTAAATACTATATAGAATATAGAAATTATAACGCCGGCACCAATATTGTTTATTGGTGCAATACTGACATTATGTGCTAATAATAATATGTTGGATGTTGGGTACGGCAAAAATAGAAAAAAAATACGATTATTGAATTTAAAAAAGTAAGTCAGTACTTAGTACATACATTATATTTTAAAACACTATTTAAATATAAAAGCAGGCCTTTAATCATATATTATTGTTCTGCAACGTGCTATGTAGAAATGGTATCGTACAAAAACGAAAAAAATACATTCAAATCATTTGTAAAATAATAGCATATTTTAGTGTATTTTCCACAAGAAAAAACGGTTTTCTTTTATGCTTTTGGTAGATTATTATAAAACGTGCGCTTTTAAAATGATTACTCAATTTACTTTGATAAAAAGAAAATCATAAACATAACTGTACATACTACATATTATTCAATCCATTAAAACGTTATAGAGCAGATACATTTACGCTCTTGGTAAAAAACCAGTGTTGTTTTAAATATCTTATTATATTACATAAAATAAATAGTTTGTTCTTGAAATTTGACGGTATGTTCAAATAATAATACATTCAGCAATTTTAAATTAGTTTTACAATATTTTTCTAAACGTTTATTTCTCTAATACAACCCCTATTCATATTATATTTTCCCGAGTATTAGTTTAGAAGTTGCATTATAACACATTACATAGAAAATTGTACTTACAATCCCTGGACATGCCAACCGTTAGACATTTCTTGAATCGGCAGTACTGACATCGATTTCTGTTTAATCTGATCACCAAACATTTACCGTCCCTCAGACACCGATATTCGATTTGTTTTTGTATACTCCGTCTGAAGAACCCCTGCAACAACAATTTTTCAAGTTATTCAAAATAATTATTATATTTGAATTTATCTCAATGCACCGCGCTTCGTTGAACAAAATCGGGATCGTTGAGCTATGCAATTTACTGGCGAAATAGTGAAAAGAAAATTTTTCCTTATGTATTGCCGTTATATGAATGTTATAATGACAGAAAAAAAACCTGTCGAAGGTCAAGGAACCGGATAGTCCAACGGTACCGCATTATCCGCCTGTTTACATTTTTTTCCATCTACAACGTCTGATGACTGATATAATAATAATACATAATACATATACTTGCAAATAAATCGAGAAAATAAACAACAACAATAAGTATACGTAATTTTAAAATTTTATAATTTTAACCAGATTTATGATCGTTATTGTTTTTTTTTTTCTGCTATTGTGCAACGAACGGACACAGTATTTATTACCGTGAAATAATAATTATAACATTTTTCAATCGTGCGTAATAATGGACTGGAAAAAAAACAAAATGATCCGGGTAATTTCTTTTCTATTTTATAATTTAGTTTTTCCAACACACGTCAGCGTATTTGGTAGATTATTAAGAATGAAAATATGTACATGAAATATTACATACATATACACATCAAAGCGGAAGGACAAAGGACAACAATATTTGCTTCCACATTAAAACGGTGCATACCTATATGGCTATAATACTCGTATTATATAATTACCTCTAAGTAATGTGTAAAAGTATATTATATGAACGCTGTAGCCTGTAGGTAGGTACAGTATATTATATGTCAAAGTCTTTTTCAATGTATATTAGGTACAGAGTTGGTACTACGGATGAATTGTATACAGCGCACGCGTGTAGACAACGCACTGTCCGAACAGTTCTCATTAATTACTACCGTCCGGCCAAATTAATTAGTCGCACTTTATATTGAAACTATACACATTACACATATAACATATTATATAGTGTAGGTACTGTACAGAGCTACAGTGTACCTATATATATTAGAGTTAAGTCGGTAAACTGTATAGATGGGTACATAATAATATATTATAATATCCCCAGAACGTCGTAGAAAACCCTGACATCTGTATATGTGAATATAATAATAATGGGAAACATTCTTCTGTATGGCAAACATAGAACGGTCTGCTTATACATATAATTATTTTACCCAATCGCCATCAGTCACGATATTATTATATATTGAAATAATATGTTATTCTAATACACGATTAGGAGCACACTATTGGTTTTCCAGAATCATTTATTCAGGTTTCGGGGTGTTCGGGTGATGGATGTATTCGGGTGTTCAAGCACCGGAATAAAAAATTCAAACAAACGTTCTGGTTTTAATGATCGTTATCATTCGGGTTGATATTGGTCAATACGGGTGTTCGGTAGTTTAGAAAAAATCCAACTTTTGAAGGCTGGGCCCCCAATGAATGTGATACAATAATATTTTATCAAAAACATATTATTCTTCCTTAAAAATTACTATTAATAAAATATTTAATTTTACATACATTTTATAAACATAAGTATTAATAAATAAATAGGCGCAATTATAAATTTTATGTTATGTTGTGTTATGTTAACTACTAGGGTTCAGTATACAAACATAAAAAAATATATTAAGTTAATTTTAGCATCTACATTTGTATACAATATAATATATTATACATATATATTGTATACAAATGTGTATTATACAAAGTATATTATACTTTTATAATAGGTACACCGATTTTCAGAATAGTATAACAAGTATAATTAGGTAGTTACTTTTATTTTATGTTAATCGTAATTAATTTTAAATTCAAAAATACGATTCACCCAAAAATAATATAATTTTTTAAAATTATTTGTTGTCTTAATACATGCATTTTAATAAATAATTGTTGAAAATTCAAAGTCTTTAATAGTATTATTTTTTGCAGTCCGACAAAATGGAATCGAAATTAAATTATAGAGTTCTACTAAGAACGTCGTGTAAGGTTTATAGAAGGTACGTGAGTTTTACTTAAATAAAAAAAATACTCCTGACTATTGGGACGATGTATGGGTATTGGGTATCCGGGAAATCAATTTAAACTTGGGGCCCATCCGTACTATTTATTAGAATAGAGGGGGTTTTGGATGCTGTCGTGAGGCTTACAAAAAAAAAAAAAAAAGAGAGAAACCAGACAGGTTACAGATTACATATTATATACTGAGTGTTGGGTACTCATATCTGTTATAGATTACCTCAACACAAGGTAGTGGTATATAAATATGTTGGTTTTAGTTAATTTTTTTTGTGAAATTAAAACTAGTGATAATAATATAAAAAAAGGTTTTGAGCGGAGCTCTGGAATCTGAAATGCGTTTTATATACACCTATATATATTTTAATACTAGTATTATACGTTTAAAAAATTAAAACCTTAAACTCATTTTTCCACAAACTAGGTACCTATATATTTACAGGATGTCTCATAACGGTTGTTTTCGCAAATACCGACCCACCAACTATAAGTTTATAACCACCACCTGCCAAAACTTAAAAACTTGCATAAGTATATTTGAACTCTTAATGGAAATGAGTAGTTCAACTTTTAAAAGATTTACATAAATTAGCAATATCAGATTTTTAAGTAACACAAATAGAAGCATCTTAATTTTATTATTTTGAGTTTAGATAAACAAAAATATTTTATAAACTATTACAATATAATATATGCTCTCTAATCCAGTGTTAAATTCGCAAAATCATGTTCAAAAAATATGGGTAAGTGGGTACCCCTTTGCTCTACAATGGGTATCGAGTGAGTCACTGTAATGGATGTATTAAATTTGAATTCAATGATAAATCATTGCATACGAAAAACGATACTGAGCGAAGACGGTCCGTCACCCTATAATAAAATACTTATACTAAGTAATAATTAGTAAGTATTTTTTATGATCGTATGTATTGCTATTAAAGCAATTTATTTTACTATTATAGTACTTAATACAGTAGGTACATAGGATGAATTAATTTTTACCAAAACATTATATTCGATAATTTCATCTTGTATAAAATATAATAATGAACTTAAACATTTACAAATTCCCTGGAATAATATTTTTATATTATAACAAAATCTTTATTTTTTTTTTAATATCTAATAACGTCAAAATTTTAATTTAGAAAATAAAGGTATACACCTATCTGTAAAAAAAAATGTGGTTGTTTGTTTTATAGATTTATTGGTTCCGAAATAACTACTTAGAGTAACTTTGTATTAAATGTTCAAACCTTAGCAGTCATCAATACAAATAAATCATTTTAGAAATTTTAACTACGAAATAATTTGCAAATGTTCGTGAATTTGACCAATTTTGTCAACATTTGAACTTGACAAACTTAGTAACAATTTTAAATTACTATAATAACAACTTATGAGTTATGAGCAACTTTGTATTTAAATTTTCAAAATTTTTGGAGTCAGCGTAATATTCTTCATCGACATTTTTATTAAAAAACTAAAAAAAATTGAAAATTGATAATGTCTATAATAGCTCAACAAGAAATAAAATATATTGAAGATGTTAATATGTATGGAAAATTATTATATAAAAGTTAGGTAAATATGTCAAGTACCTACGGTTTTGTTTTAAATTACAGCAAATAATCGAAAATTGATTAAAAACAAATCCAATGTATATCCAAATCCAACGTCAAAAATATTCGAACTTCAAACGCTCATAATAAATTGATTTGACATTCCGGTAAACTTTTTTTTTCATAGGTAGGAAACGGATAAGGAATCTTGTATTACATTTTTAATTCTTAGGTATGAAAAGAAAATCGTTTATGATCTAGTTACTAAATAATTTGAAAATGTTCACCAATTTTTGCAAATTTGATGAATTTTGTCAAAACTCTAAAATAATAATTAGACTTTTGAGGGAAAGTTATCGATGGGGAAGGTAGGTATTATATTTTAATATTATTGTATGTATGATGGTAACTAGTAGGGATAAACGTAAACCAAAACTTAGTGTAATTATAATATTTCGTTTGATTATTATATACAAAATATGACTACATCGTTATGGTATGAATTTTTTTTCTGTGAGCTGTTGTCTCGACACTCACGTTGCATGTAGTCTATTAATTGTTCTTGTTTGTAACTCCCCATAGAAGATGATATTATACAATATTATTATAATGTGACTAATGTGAGTCTTGTGTACCTATCCATCAAATACTCAATAACGACTAAAATAATAAATAATAATAAAATCCCAATCGAAACGCGAGTAATCTCGCTTAATTTTATCATCGTATCAAATATTATATTATAATATACGTAATATATTTTTATATAATATGCAGCATTATAGCTGTTATAGGTATACCTTGCATCCTTCACACGACGTAACGCCATAATGGTACCCAGACGCTTTGTCGCCGCACACACGACACGGTACGAACGATTTGGCCGGTGTAGTGTTTGAGTCTGCTACCGCAAAGTGTTGATCTGTAAACAAAACGTATATTAAGTATTGACAGAGATTGAAAATTGCAACAAAATAATATTAATTAAAGTTGTATTTAAAACTTTAAAAGGTAAACAATTGTTGTTTTTTTATTGTTTAATTAATTGTGTCAACATATTCGATGCTCTTGCAATGTTAGAATAAAAATATTATAAATAATAGACAGAGAAATATTTTGTTTATTAATTGTCTGGTTGGTCATTGTATTGTCAAAAATTGTTTTACACTACCTACTTTATTTGAGTTTTGGAATCTTTGACAATGATAATTTCCACTATAGTTACTTGTAAAAGATATAGCTTTCAATTTTCGTGTTTTAATAAAATAGATTAGGCCTACGTAATACACACATTGTAACTTTGACGCGCTTAAAGAGCTTTTAAATCGTACCTAAGTATAAGAAATTCAAAATATTCTCTGAGCTCAGAGGAAAACGGCAATATCGTTTTGCCAAAAACTACCGACATCGATCCGCCACCCGGCACTGTATATAATATATATACAATTGTATATTGTATATATACGGGGCCTCGGCAGGGAATCCATGAAACTAGGTCACCAGACCTGTCACGCCCTACATTTCACGGCACCCTCATTATATACATGTAGACACTGCAGTGTACCTATATATACAACACCAACCCCGTAATATATACATTATATATTTTTTTTTCACCTGTCGACAATAAATCATGTAGCCATTTCAATCATTACAGAAAAAACAACTCGACGAGTATTTCTTGATTTTTCGTCTATATATAATATATATTTTATAGAACACTCCGTATTGTATGTATAAAACGGAAAACGAACCAAAGTAACTTATGAGCAGAGGACTTTGAGTTTTGACTGTATGATATCGATCACTCATTATATGGATGTTGTCATATTCATTAAGAATACAAATCGTGAATGTGTATTGACTATTGTATATGTATGACTAATAGAATAAATAAAATAATACTAAAATAAATTTCAGAGAGGATTTATTCACACATATTTTATAATATTCGAGTAGGTATACATTGGTATAATTTAAATGTCTGTAAACATCGGTGATTTAAATATCCTTGCACCCGAGTGAATACTATACTTACTATAGATACTTATAATATGTTCTCGTTCTATGGCTATATAGCATATGTGTACTTCACTATGTATACTGCAATTGAATATCATTTAATGTTGATCAACTCGAATACCATAAAAATAGACAAAGATCATAAAAATATTATATTAAGAGGGGTCAACATACGTTTAATATACTTGATCAGTTCATCAAACTGATTTTAACACCAACATACGTGATGGTGTTTAGGTAGGTAGGTACTAGATACTTAATTAGTTATTATAATCGCAACCGTTATAATATTAGACATACATAATATAGACTATGGAGTAGTATATTCGTGAATAAATACATTTTAATAAGATCAGTGAGTAATAGTCCGATTATCCGTCGTTTTTTTTTTTATTATAATATGCAATAAGAAGTGAGATGAAAATAAAATGTTCCTAAGTATATTATTATGATAAGGTATCTTCTCATAGGAACGCAAAAATTTGTAAAAAATTGTTTATTTTCTAGGGATGAAAATCAAATTCATCACAATTTCTTAGCTATATCCTAAAATGTATTATTATTATCCTTGGAATGATACAATTACAATATATTATAGTGAATGTCTGACAAATCGCGCTACAATATACGCACCGACGCCAAGAAGAAAACGGTTGAGATTCGCGCGGGTAAGAAGTAAACTTCAATAATATCCTGGAGGCCGTGCAATAACAATACACAAGGCGGAAAAAAATATGATCGTTACAAATGTTTCCCATACGTACTTACATCTGTACGCGATATTATTGTAATATGAGAGTGACGCACGTGTTGAGATTTGAATGCCAAGGCGGCGGTGGTGGTGGGTGTGTGCCGTCATAATAATAATAATAATAATCATAATAACATGGTAGGTGCACTACAGCACTGATGTGGTGTATAGGTATATATAGGTACACAGGCATGATATTATAATAGTAACCGGGCGAGGAGTAAAAATATAATAGTAATAATAATATAATATAGAAAGAGAACTATCTGCTGCTGGTCCAGTGAATACGTTTTATATTATATATATATATATATATATATAATATTATTATAATAGCAGTCGACAGTCGTGTGTATCTGCGCGGTCTACTGCTGTGTCTATATAGAGAACATCACGATTACACGTTATATTATACATTACGATAAAAAACGGTTATTATCTTCTCATTCGTATAATATATATAATAAACAGCAGAGAATAGCGAGTGCAGGACACGCAATTGCTATGTAACAAATTTAAACTCAAACAAAATTTAAATTTCAGTTTTTACAATTTGACATTCAATTTAGTTGTTCTGTCTATTATAATTTTTTTTTTTTTTTATTGAACTTAAGCCCGGCGACTTAGGCCATTAGCTAAATTATTATAATATAATAATATACATTCATGAGAAAATCCTAAGAATCGCTATAGTACACTCAATAATTATAGGTATAACGAAGAGAGTTCCACTACGATTGAATTCTGCATCGAAATCTTTCGAGCAAAACCACTATTTATCAATACAATAATATAAAATTTGTTATTTGGGATCCTACAGAATATATTTATATATATTATTATGAAAATTACATGTCATATTACTAGCGATTATATGTTGGTTGATGTGTAGGTACTGTCATTGTCGCAGGCAGCAACCAGCAAACAAAAACACAATACAAATGTGGACAAAATCCAATGTTACTCAATATTATTATTTATAACCTAGGCCCAAAAGTACCTATACATATCCTACTACGTGATCTTAAACAAACTAAATAGTAATTATAATTTAGAATATATTATAATATAATATGTTATTGTAATTATTATTTATTAGAATATTATTGATGCGGTGCTGACGTGCAGTACAAAGTTAATACCTACTACTTATAAGTGTTATTCATAAATATAATGTACAATGTCTATAATATACTGCATATTAACATATTTACATATCACACAAATTCACGAAACTATTCTAAAGTAAGATCGTCAACGATGCACCCTGTGGTGCAACTGGGTTGGGGGTATTGATCCATCCCCCCGAAATGTTTGTGAGGTTTTTATGAATTCTACGTAGTATGTAGTTAGTTTTATGATTTGTATATAGCAATTTAAAACATATAATGTAGTAACATCGTGCACGTTCACTGGATAAATAAGTGAGAATATTGTTAACTTTGACTTCTCCTTAGTTATGAACTTATTAATAAAGTATATTTAAATATTTAAAACGAGCCTAAATTATTTTCTAACAGTCATTAAATAATATATATGTTACAAGAACTTGTCTTGATAGATACATCATCGCCTGACCGGAACCGCCAAAGCTATGAGTATGAAATTTGGTCAGTTGTTTTGTTTTATGATGTAGAGACCCCCACTAAGAAAGGGTTTTCCAAAATTTGAAGGTTAAAGAGGTTCTTAAACACGGACCTTGAGTTTCACGATGGAAATTAAACTATTTTTATTTATAAATAGTTGCCGTTTGTTGTAGATTATAATAGTAATAGAAGAAATTAGTATTTTTTTGTACATAAATGGTTGCCATATGCCATATGGTTACTCGGGTAGATGAGGTAAAAGCATAAAACTAAAAAAACTATATCTTAAAATTAAATGTTTGTTTGTAGCTTATATACTCAAAAACTAGGTACTCGATTGGTGTTGATGAAAATCTCTAAGATTGTGTCTAGAAATATCTGAAAAGCTTGGAAAATAGTTTAAAGTTTAAAATGTTTAAATGTAATGAAGGTAGGTAGTTTAAACTTTAAACATTACATTACATTACATTACATTAAGAAATATACGAAGTACCAAATCCAATCCACGACTTGCGGTTGCCCATCTAGGTCGAATTGTTTCGTAAAGCTACACTGACATCAATTTGTCCGTGAGCTGAGGTACACTAAAACCGAGATACGCCTATATATAGCGCTATATTTTAAATCTGCTCATTTTTCCCAGGAAAAGTCGTGTTTTACAGCTGGTATAATATATAAATAAAAATTGAACAATTTAATTTGCAATTTAAAAATTTTACTCATAAACCTAACTTAACCTTACGTCATCATCAAACACCTGCTGGAAATTAATTTCTTTTTCCAAATTCATAACCATTAATCCATAATTATATGCAAGTATAGAACGTAGTATACGTAGTAATGTAGTATACCTAGTAAATAGAGTGGCAACCTGCAAGTTTATTTTGGTATGCATTTTAGAATGCATAAAACGTATTGTAAAAATAATCATCTATAGTCTATACTATTATACAAAATAATATTTTATTGGTATACAATGCTATAATACTTCTATACTGCAGTTTTTTTGCAAATATGTAACACTACAGCAAAAATTATAAATAATATTGTGATGCTATGATAGTTCAATATTAACAGTGTATTTACAAATATAAAAAATATAAAATATAATCTTCGATTTGAAACAAAAAATTCACTTGGAGGAATATGGAATCGTACCTATGTTTTATTGATATTTTTTATGAACAAACGGGCTGGTATAGGAAAACTTCCAGCTTGGATTATGGAGAGAAAATTGGATACGGGCACGATAATATTATAAAAGCGGGATAATCATTAAGGGCTCAATTTCCAAACAAGTCGTTAATATATGATAATAATTTTATACAAACAATAAAACAACAAAAATAAAAAAACTTTTTACTGAGCGATATCGCGCATAAACGATTTTGTTCGTAGTATGATAAAATTAAAACGACCAGAGAACGAAACGAATTACTATAAATGTACGGTCGCGCGCGCGTTTAGACGTCAAAATAAAACGTCGTTTATATAATATAATATTATGATGCCGCAGAGGGTAGGTAGATATAACATAGTGTAATGTTTAGGACTCACGCGATCAGTAGGTACCTAAATACTAGATAGTGTTCGCGGTCCGTACCAAAAAAAAAAGTCAAGTATACTTCTATTATAAAAAAATAATGTTTTCCAAAAAAATCACTGAGGCAGTATAATATACTTAGGTACATACTCTGCTGCCGAGTTGACGGCTGTTTTTTACAGTCTCCAGTATAAATGTTTAATACTCGACAGCTATGGATATTATATTATAGGTGGGCTAGGCTCTACAATATGTATATCTTATATTATATGTATAGGTCCGCAAGCATAACCGGTACTCCGGTCGTATACTCGAATAATATTATATTATCACCTGTACGGCTGTACCGTCGTCGCCTTGTATTACACGCATACTATATCCATGCTGTATACATACCTTATAAATATAATATTATTGGTAATCGACGATACGACTATACGACCCCACGTCTTATTAATTTTCGTTTACACGCACGCGTTTCTATATGTGATCCCAACGCCGAGTCATTCATATGAGAATATAATACATATTAATATGTTTTTATATTATAATAAACTTAGATACCTATATTATATGCTAGGTATTGTATCCAGTATTCCAGTGGCGTATCGCAGAATACAACCACCCTGAAAGTAATTTCAAGCGCCCTGTTCATTGGCTTTTTAGTTGAAACCCTATCGAATTTGGTCTTTACATATTATGTGACCACTGACCAGTCTTCTACAAACAAGAATCCTTCCACGATTAAAAGTTTGTATGCATGCTACCGATCACACAGGTTTTGAAAGGAAAATGCAGAACTCATATAATTTTATATTATATGACAAATATTTAGCGAGATCGATGAATAAAATAAAGTTTGAGATTGTGACGGAAACGATTGGTACAATTTTTTGATTTATAATTTTTTCGAATTTAGTAGTTTTAACGCGTAGATGG
Source organism: Macrosiphum rosae (assembly GCA_016617965.1). NCBI lineage: Eukaryota > Metazoa > Arthropoda > Insecta > Hemiptera > Aphididae > Macrosiphum > Macrosiphum rosae. The sequence goes on from WHPZ01564657.1 coordinate 30,049, forward strand.
TGGCCAAATCTACAGGTACTTAATTTGAATGCGAATTTTAGTTTCTATATATTTATACATGAAAGGAGCTTAAAAATATTCTATCGATATCAATTTGTAATAGCTATAGGTGAGGTACGTCCTATAAAATTGTATATGAAAATAATTTTTTACTTCAGAAAAAAACCATTACACTCTAAACATCCAAAGTCAGAAATCATTTCAATCCAGAAGACTATAGAAATCTTATTTAAACACCCATGTCCGACGTTGATCATTGACAGACACCGCCATCGATCATTATGTGACAAGACAAATATTCTCTATGCACGCTCTTATACATATTATAATATTATAAACACAATAATACCACGCCTTACTCCGTGTAGATATTTTGACTTCGTAGTTCATGTGGACACACGGTCGGCGGTAGCATGGCGTTTTAACGACGCGATGCCAACGTTGAATTTCTATTATATGACATTGCTTTCGTTGACGAAGAAGAAGAAGAAGAAAAAGAACAAGAATGGAAAAAACATCGCATAAAATCCAAGTATATATTCAACACTAATGGTCGTATACACATTATATATGACATAAAATATATATGTTCAAGTTTACTTCTTGTGTTTGGACGATGCATATATATATACGATATTTGTTTTCATAGAGTCGTTATTTTTTTTGTTTATATAGATGCCCAGCCCGAGGATTCAGCTATTTTATTATTGTGTCTCCCCTCAGCGTATATATATTTACTATATTTGTACGACCACATTGTTCGTTGAAAAGATTCGATAAATATGAATAATATATAATATATATACACGGAGTGGTTGATGATTTCCGAGTTTATTTTGGAAGTGTACCCATTGAAATTGTGGAGTTATCATAATATTCCTAAATACTATATAGTTTATTTTTAAAAGATCAAGGGACATTTTGGACATAAGTCTGAAATACAAAATATAATATAAAATTCTTAAACACAATAGGTACATTTAAAACGGTTATTGAAGTTCTACGCTCTTTAATAATTACATAAAGTTAATTACATTTTTAATTATTCCTGTTACACTGTATATTTACATATAAATTATAATATATTTATGTAAATACATTAAAAGGCTCGAAATTATATTAAAATCATCGTGCAGTTATTATCATGCGAAATGTAGAAAGTTGAATATTAATATTTTTAAGTAATAATTTTGGTTGGATACAATAATTGATCGATCTAAGAATTTTCTTCTAAAAACGAATGAATTGAAAAATGTTTAGGTGCCTAATATTATATTCATACCGCGTTTAATGAACTCGACTCGAAAATCAAAATATTTTTTAACGAAATCGTACTGTCCCAATCATTTGAGTTGGAAGTCGGAAGGAATTCTATATAACAATAAACTACGCACGATCCAGATGTCTGAACCGATAAAATATAGGTACGTCATTTTAGCACACCGAGTTACGCGACCGAGATACATTGCGTAACCGACTGTTCGTAAAGCGAAAATAATAAAATATAAGTTAAAAAAATAATAAATTATATATATATATAAATAATATATATCATATAAAATATATACGTATAGGAAATGTCATAACGTAATATGTATGATAATTTAATAAAATACAGCGTCTCCGTAAAACGGAAAATCTCGGAGACACGCGAAACATAATAATTGGAATTTGTGTTATTTTTTTCTCTTAAAATACACGGATGACAAAAAAGTAAAAAAAAATCAACGAAACGAAATACGACAAAACGAAAAAATCAAAAAGAAACAGCGAGACAGAACAATATAAAAGATATAAATATATTATATATTACATTTACGCACATTCACACATATTATATTATTATGTGTACAGCGACGGAGAGTGTGGAGGCAATATACGAGCAGCAAAGGATTCCGTCGCCGGACAGTTCAATAACCTTGAGTGCTTTCAGAAACACACACACACACCCATGTACTACAAACATCTATACGAACGCGAAAGACGGTGTGCGTGTGCATTCGGGCTATGGTACGGTGGTGTGTGCGCGCGCGCGGCATAACCAGTTTGCCAACTCTTTTTTATAATTTTTTTTCTCTACCCGCAGCCTCACTTCTCCCGCACACGCTCGCTGCCGGGGCTCGTCCGTACCAAAACTTAAAACACAAAACCAGTTCCGACGACGATAAATAATTATTAATCGCCTCTCTCTCTCGTCCCGTCTCCGTCTCGCCACGCGTTTTTCCGTCCTTCCTGTGCGTACAAACACACACACACACACACACACACACACACACACACACACACACACACACACATCGGTGGTATTATATATTATTGTGCGCTCAGTACACCGTATACACATGCACGTACACGGCTATGGTACGTATATAGAGGAACACATATTACGTATAGGAAGTTAAACGCACGCACTGCTGCAATATAATATGCGTACAGGCGGCGAGTATGCAAGACGCGCGCGACTGGACCGACGTACGCGTACCTGTGTACCAATATTATTATATTATAAAAGTATTACCATAGCGGCCGAACGTCCGCCGCCGCATATATTATTATTATGAAGTCGCGATTTTGTATATTCGCGGCACTGTGTTTTACTCCGGAGCCGCCCTCGTCAACCCATCGAGCAGATCTGTTACAATAATATTATTATAGTATATGATATTATAATGTGATGAGCCTTAATACTCTGCAACGATACGACAAAATGTCAGATGGCAGCTTTCGCCATCTCGAATTTTCATAATGTTCGAAAACTATCCGTGATAACCTGATATATATTACATATTCATAGTATAATGGCCACCTAGCTTCACTAGAATTGTCTTTATGATCATGACCAATACCGTATAAAATCATTTTTTCAGGGAGACAGCATTTCAAAAATATGAATACCCTCCCTTAACGCACACCTCCAAATAGCGGATGTTTTCTTGAGAACCAAACTATTAACTTTCTATAATCTGAACCCTTCGAATAGCGGGCATCTTCAAATTTCGGTATTCAGAGGTTTCACTATAAACTATATTGTAATTTTAGTCAGCACTAAATTTAAGTTTTGACATTTGATTAAAAATATGAAAATAACAACATTCATTAAAATAATATTCATTACGACCATTTATGACGAAATATTTATGTTGGCGTAATGGCGTCAAATGTTTTTCTAATAATTTCACTAATTTGTAACATTTTGGGATATGTTATACCTTATACGTAAATACTATGTATTATTTATAAATGTATACCAACAAAAATGTTAACTATTAAATTGTTATATTATTTCTCCGTGATACTCATAATATGGACGCGGGGTAATAATTATCTCGCATTACTCCTATATCGGGTGGGTAACATAAAAATATGACCGTTACAGGGTAGGGCTTGAAACATAAACATAGTAAGATAGATATTTAGTAACGTATACCTTTAGACTTTAGGTACGCGTATCTGCCATCTACGTAGTACACATCAAAGTTAAATAAATTTAAAATATCCAAACATAAAATAGAAGTTTTAAAGTTCGTAAAAAAAGTTAAAGAACATCCGCTATTCAAACGGCATTATAAAATATACAGTTTGTATTATGTATCACATTTTTTAATTTATAATAAGTTACCCAAGGAAACAAAGTAAAATAATTCACGATTTTACACCAACCAACACCAGATAACTCTAAACGTCGACAACTAGATGCTTTGTTGATCACATTCTGCAGATCCTGTAAGATGTAAAATAATTTTATTGTCACTTACCTATATAATATATATATATTATATTATATTTTATACTATAATGTTATAAAGCTGAAGAAGAGTTAGTATATTATGTTTTAACGTGCTAATCTCAGGAACTAATGAGCCGATTTCAATAAAAGTTACATGCCTATATAA